>PVJC01000094.1:138383-173705 GCA_004026665.1 Murina feae | reverse complement strand
CTCACCTAGGCTCTATCACGGACTAGGTCTGTGTCCCTTTACAACCAGTTAGTTCACTTATCTGTCAAGTGGAAGATGGAACGTTTGGGATAGGATGGTCTGAAGATTAAATAAGATATTACACAAAAAGAGCTTAGACTTGAATATTAGACAAAAGAACTTACCTATAATGAAAATAGGTCAGTAGTCAATAAATGTCATTATTGTTTAGGTCTCATTTGGACAAATAGCAACTCTCTCCTTCAAATTACAACTGTCCAGAATTTGAAAACCAGTTTACAATATGGCCTAACCTAAAAAGAATGTTTTCCCTAAAATTAAGCTTTTACCAGTCTAGCAACTAATTATTTTTCCAAAAGTGCATGTCCCATGCATGCCTTATCCCACCCTCTTCTTTATTAAAATATATATGTATATATACACACATAACTTATTTTCCACTCCTTAGAACTACAGGCCCACAAATGTTTCTAAATTCAGAATTTTTAAGATTTTAGAAGGATAATATGCTGCAAATGCCAAATATTCTGTAAGAGAACCAATAGGTTAATATTCTTGGGTAAAATACATGAATATTCACATTAAGTAGGATAAAGACTCAACAACCTCATCAGTTCAGTTGAGGTTTTGACATCAAACGAGATCATGATTTTCAGAACTTTCTGAACTGCAGTTACGGAAAGTCTTAAGCCAGCGGTTCGCAACCTATGGGTCAAGACCCTTTTTGGGGGTCAAACGACCCTTTTACAGGGGTCGCCTAAATACATCCTGCATCTAGGATATTTACATTACGATTCATAACAGTAGCAACATTATAGTTCTGAAGTAGCAACAAAAATAATTTTATGGTTGGGGGTCACCACAACATGAGGAACTGTATTAAAGGGTCACGGCATTAGGAAGGTTGAGAACTACTGCAGCCATCGCCAATTTGTTTTAAACACACATAGTCCTCTCAATCCTTTTAAAACACCTTTTCCAATGCCCTCAAGTCTGATTTTTCCATGAGTCATATCCACACTGTTATCTCAGAGAAGTGGCTGGAGACTCTCTTACTATTTCTCTTGGAAAATTAAAACAAGACGGGCTTTCAAGTAGGCGGATTAAGGGTTGTGTGGTGTGCTTAAAGTGCAGGACTGACAGTAATTTGAATTCTATAACCTAAATTAGCTAAATAACTTTTATTTTTTTATTTTTAGTGATTTTTTAAAGAGAGGAAGGGAAAGAGATAGTTAGAAACATTGATGAGAGAGAAACATCGATCAGCTGCCTCCTAACACTCCCCACTGGGGATGTGCCCGCAACCAAGGTACATGCCCTTGACCGCAATCGAACCCGGGACCCTTGAGTCCACAGGCTGACGCTCTATCCACTGAGCCAAACCGGTTAGGGCAGTGATTTCTCTTTTTATTTTATTATTTTTTAAAATATATTTTATTGATTTTTTGCAGAGAGGAAGGGAGAGAGATAGAGAGTCAGAAACATCGATGAGAGAGAAACATCGATCAGCTGCCTCCTGCATACCCCCCACTGGGGATGTGCCCGCAACCAAGGCACATGCCCTTGACCGGAATCGAACCCGGGACCCCTCAGTCCACAGGCCGACGCTCTATCCACTGAGCCAAACTGGTCAGGGCAATTTCTCTTTTTAGCTGAATAATTTTGATAACTTGTTTAGGGACTACATGTTTGCAATACTAATTTTCTCAGACTCATTATAAATCTGCCTCTATACACAATTTTTAGCTTATTTTTGGCAGATAAGGAGCCACCAAAGATTTTGAAATGGTGCTACCAGGTTATAATGAATGCATTATGCAGACATATATTAGCCAAACATTCATTATAAGCAAGCACAAAAAAGTTCTTCAGCCAAAAACAGAAGTATAAATAATTTGACTGAATATGCTGCTTCTGCTGGATCAAGATCTTTATATTGTGGAAAGATAATGAGAAAAGTTCCGTGCAGATAAAATAATCACAGCTTTAAAAATGACTAATTCAGCATACTTAAGATAATTATACTTTTACCTCATAATTCTTTAGAGACTAATTATGCAAAAGAAACAGTGAAGAGAACAGCAAGCTTTCTACCATTTCTCAGCCATCCATGAAATAAAAGCATTTACTAAGCATAGCTTTGGACATGACTTCATTTTTTCCAGCATTTATTACTTTAAACAGGACATAAGATTAGAAATTGAGTTCATAAGACTTATCCTGTTGAAATCCATAAGTCTCAATTGTGAAAAATCCAGGTGAAAAATTTTGATATTTCTCTCCCCAAATAAGTTGATATAAACCATTATTGTACAGATGACTCTTACAAAGTAAGGGTTGTCTAGTCTTTTGGAAACTAAACATGAAAATTTAAAAAACATAAAAATCCTGTGAATTTCATTAAGAATGACCCTAGTGTACATAAAAACTTCCACCCAACCCTAGTTTTGTCAATGTTAGTTTCTGTGGGAGGCAGTAGTGTCAATGTAAGGAATGCAAAAATATTTGGATGAAATCTGGGTATAAAATGCCATATTGCAGACAAGGTAATAACTAAATCCCAAGACACTAACTCGAAAACCCCAAGCACACAACCGCTCTCGGCCAACACAATAAATACCCACAACTCAGGTTACTGAGCCGTGGTTTCTTCCTCCTTCCCTCGATCCAGACCTGCATGCACCTCGCTCACCCTTCCCTCGCCCACTAGGTGAACCCTCCTGCCTAAGGCTATGTCGCTTTCTCAAGGCTTTCCCTGAGCTGCCAACTTAAATCAGGCCCTTTATGTCCTCTCCCAGCACCTAACATTTCTCTCTTCCCCACTCTTATTTTTAAAAAAGGTATATATTTTTATTGATTTCAGTGAGGGGGAGGGAGGGAGAGAGAGAGAGAGAGAGAGAGAGAGAGAGAGAGAGAGAGAGAGAGAGCAAGCAATGATGAGAATCATTGATAGGCTGCCACCTGCATGTCCCACAATGGGGCTGGAGCCCACAATCTGGCATGTGCCCTTCACAGGAATTGAACCCAGGACCCTTCAGTCCGCAGGCCAATGCTCTATCCACTGAGTCAAACCAGCTAGGGCTCTTCCCCACTCTTTACACCCCTCCAAAGTTCTTCCTGCCAGATTCCACTGGTATAATAATGTCTGTTTTATTCTGACAAGCACAGAATAGTTAAATGTTCAAATAACAAATATGAAAAAATAAATGTCCAGGAGCCAAGAAACTTTATGTAACTTATGTGTGGCATGCAGATTTTATAAAGAAGGCCCAGCCCTGGCTGGTTTTGCTCAATGGATAGAGCTTTGGCCTGCAGACTGAAGAGTCCCAGGTTCGGTTCCGATCGAGAGCACATGCCCGGGTTCTGGATTTGATCCTCAGTAAAAGGGTGTGCAGAAGCAGCCGATCAATGATTCTCTCCCATCACTGAGGTTCCTATCTCTCTGTCCCTCTCCTTTCCTCTCTGAAATCAATAAAAAAAATAAATAAAGAAGGCCCGACTGGTATGGCTCAGCGGTTGAGTGTCAACCCATGAATCAATAAATCACTGGTTTGATTCCCAGTGATGCCGGTTCAATCCTGGGGGGGGCGCGCAGGAGTGAGAAGGGGTGCATGTAGGAGACAGCCATTTGGTGATGTTTTTCTTTCACTGATGTTTCTATCTCTCCATCCCTCTTCCTTCCTCTTTCTCTAAAATTCAATAAAGGGGAAAAGATTGAAAAAGAAAAGTTAGCCCTGGTCACTGTGGCATCATCCAGCGTACGCAAGGGTTGTAGGTGCGATTCCTGGTATGGGTGTATAGGAGGTGGCCAATGATGTTTCACTGTCACATCAATGTTTCTCTCTCTCTCACTCCCTTCTTCTCTAAAAATCAATTTAAAAATCCAATAAATCAATAAGAAAAAGAACAGTTACAACACGTCCAGCTGTGTATGCTGGTGGTGTCTCCTCCTAGGGCACTTTGCTCTGATAGTACAAGAATCAGGAATTTCAAGTCTGTAACAAGGAGGGTTACAGTACAGGACCTCGCTCTAAACTCACATGCTCTTATTTTAGACAGCTGTTTAAGTCTAACTGGCCAGTAGATCAGTTCACAATAATGTAGAAAAATACATGCCTGGGTGAGAAGAGGCACAGCCCTTGACAAGAATGTAGGAGGCAGAAAACCCTGTAAATCGGGCTCAGAAATGTAAAGTGGGGAGGGAGGAAAGTGTCATTCGGGCCAATTCAGAGTCCTAGAGTGGCGGGCGCAACAGCCTTCAAAGATGGACCTCAAAAACCTTTAGGAGGAAAGACCTTAATCATTACACAGAAGCTTGATACCCAGGCACCAAAAGGACAGAAAAGGAGAAGATACCCACTACAAAGCAAACACGTTTTAAAGAAGTTTTAGTTGTCAAGAGCACAGTAGCACCATCTCAGTGGTTTAATGTCTCAAAGGTTCTATAAGAATCACACCTCCTTTCCTTAAACATATGCAAATCATAGAGGTGTCAAAGTTGCCCTACAAATGCATCCTCTTGCTGATGCAAAGCTATCAGCACTATCAAACTGAAAATAAAGGTAAAAATGCATGCAGCCTTTTCTCCAGAAAGTCCTAAAATTTTTGTTCAAATAAATCTGGTTGAAAGGAAATATACCCCTTTCATAAACACACCTTTTTCCAACACTCTCCATTCCCCGGCTTTTTGCCCTTTACTAAAATAGACATATTTTTTTCCAAGTATTTTTCCTCACTGATTTTTAGAGAGAGTAGAAGACAGAAGGAAAGACAGAGAGAAATATTGATGTGAGAGATACACATCAATTAACGGTTGCCTTCTGCATGAGCCCAGACCAGGGCCAAGGTCGGGAGGAGCCTACAACTGAGGTACATGCCCTTGATAGGAATTGAACCAGGGACCCTTTGGTCCACAGCCCAACGCACTGAGCAAAACCGGTTAGGGCTAAAATATTTTTTAAAATATATACTTTATTGATTTCAGAGATGGAGGGAGAGGGAGAGAGAGGAACAGCAACAATGAGAGAGAACCATGGATCGCTGCCTCCTGCACGTCCCACACTGGGACTGAGCCTCAAATGGAGCACGTGCCCGTGACTGGAATGGAATCCAGGACTCTCCAGTCAGCAGGCCGATGTGCTATCCAAACCAGCGAGGGCTAAACAATATTTTTTAATTATTTCAGAGAGGAAGAGAGAGGGAGAAAAACATCAATGATGAGAATCATGGATTAGCTACCTCCTGCACAACCCCGGGATGTGCTCCAACCTGGAATCCAACCATGACCCTCTAGTTTCTGAGTCCATGCTCAACCACTGAGCCACACTGGCCAGGCAAAGTAGACATCTTAAATGAACAGGAAACATACTCGTCACTAAGTGAGAGGTAGAAAATCCTTAGTAAATTTCTCCAATGTCTCCAATCTCAAACAATTCACTTCTCAACCTGACAATCCTTCCATGTTGAGACCCATCTATCTCTCAAGTAACAAACAAAAGACAAATGAGGGAATACGAGTGAGTTTACCACTATTAAAATCTCAGGATACTGTGCTGTGAATATTTTCATATTTTATTGTTTTTGTTGCTGCTTGTAATTATTGTTAAATTTTCATTTACATTTCATGTCCTTTTTGTTTTTAAGTGTTTATTTAAAGATTAAACAGTACAATACACATGTAAGAAAAGTTAAAACAGGGAATCATTTGGGGGTCTGGAACGGATTAATTCAATTTACATTACTTCTAATGGGAAAAAAATAATTCAGTTTTCAAACAGCCTTCCGGAATGAATTAAGTTTGAGAAAAGAGGTTCCACTGGATTTAAACTGTTTCACTGTCGTGAGCAGAAACCTATCCTATCAACTCCAGGTTCACCCACACCCAGAACTGTGCCCACCACATAGGAAACACCATTAAACAGAGGGAAATTAAACTGAAAACATAAAGCCATTTATTTACAAACTACATAGGAAACCTCTGGCAAAAAGGCTCAAACCACCATCTGTCGTGTGCTCACCATGAGCTTGAGCGTGGATTACTTGCCATCTTGATGGAGCAGGTGCCAAGGGTTGATGCCAGCTCCAGGGCCCTTGGAGATGGAGCAGCACGCCTAAGGTCCACGAAGGCAAGCAAAAGAGTGACCAGCCTCCAATATCCTGCCACACACATGAGACTTACCCAGACTCAATTCCTTGGGGGAGGGAAGGCGAGAAACACTCCTGAGGGAACACACTTTCTGGGGATCACGTCAGCCACCTCAAAATGTCGCTCTCCCAAGGCTAACCTCACATGGATGCACAGGATCAGCCTAGCTCTCCACGGCACGCCCCCAGCAGAGGAAGGAACCAAGAGGGAAGCCCACCGCGGTGCCCAGTGACCTGCTGGAGGGTGTCAGCGTCGGCCACACACAGCAAGGCACATGCATTCTGGCACGAACACCCCTATTCTTCAAGCCTCCACAATCAGAAGACTGAAACTCTTCAGGGCGGGGACTGAACATCTATTTAAAACTTTCTTTTTTTTTTAAACTGAGATGAAATTCACATAATATAAAGTTAACCTTTTTACAGGATACAATTCCAGTGATGCCTAGTGCATTAGCAATGTTGTGCGTGTTACACCAACACTACCTACATCCAAAACCATCACCACAAAAGAAACTCCACACCCATTAAGCAGGCACCCCCACACCCATCCCCCTCACCTCAGCACCTGCCAAAACCACCAATCTGCTTTCCGTCTCTGTGGACTTACCTATCCTGGACATCTATATAAATGAAATCATACAGTATGTGGCCTTTGTCTCTGGCTTCTTTTACTTAGTATAATACTTCAGGTCCATCCATGTCGTAGCATGTGTCAGTGTTTCATTTTTTTAAGTGGCTGAATACTATTCCACCTGTTGATGGACATTTGGATGGTTTCCACCTTTTGGGTATGAATACTGCTTTGAACATTTATGTACAAGTGTTGGTTCCAGTACTGCTTTCAATTCTTTTGAGTAAATATCTAGGAATGGAATTGCTGGAATGGAATTGCTGGGTCATTATGATAATTCTCTCTCTATATATGTGTATGTATATATATTTTTTTAAATTGATTTCAGAGAGGAAGAGGGAGAGAAACATCAATGATGAGAGAGAATCATCACTTGCCTGCCTCCTGCACACTCCATATTAGGAACTGAACCTGCGGCGCAGGCACGTGCCCTGCCTGGGGATTGAACGATGGCTTCCTGGTTCACAGGTTGATGCTCAACCACTGAGCTGCGCTGGCTGGGCAGTAATTTTTTTTAAATATATTTTATTAATTTAAAAATATATATATTTTATTGATTTCCTATAGGGAGGAAGGGAGAGGGACAGAGAGTCAGAAACATCGATGGGAGAGAAACATCGATCAGCCGTCTCCCGCACCCCCCGCACTGGGGATGTGCCCACAACCCAGGTACATGCCCTTGACCGGAATCGAACCCGGGACCCTTCAGTCCCTAGGCCGACGCTCCATCCACTGAGCCATACCGGCCAGGGCTTTATTAATTTTTTATAGAGAGGAAGGGAGAGGGAGAGGGAGAGAGAGTCATAAACATCGATGAGAGAGAAACATTCAGCTGCCTCCTGCAGACCCCCCACTGGGGATGTGCCTGCAACCCAGGCACATGCCCTTGACTGGAATCAAACCTAGGACCCTTGAGTCCGCAGGCCAACGCTCTATCCACTGAGCCACAACAGTCAGGACAGTAATTCTGTATTTATAACTAAGGAACTGCCTAACTACTTAAATGAGTATATTGGCTGTAAGCAAATATATGTTTAATAAAGACAAATAATGGGGGGAAAATCTTTCTTCCATGGCCAGTGTGCTGTGCTGTGCTGTGGTGGCTGGAGCATCCTCCCAGGCTCTAGAAGGTCACTGGTTTGATTCCCAGTCAGGGCACACACCCAGGTTGCAGGTTTAATCCCCAGTCAGGGTGTGTGAGGAAGGCAACTGATGATGTTTCTCTCTCTCCCCTTCCTCCCCTCCCTTCCTTCCCCCGACTCTCTCATATCAATAGAAGCTATTTAAAAAAACAACAAACTTTCCAAAATGTTTCCAGTCTGGGAATTGGATACCAACTGTTTGGGAACCACTGTTCCTAAGCATCAGTGACCCAGTAGTGAGCTGTTATATCCCCCAAGACTTCATTCTTAGGATACTACTCCCACACCAAAGCCAACAAACAAAACCTCTTCCAAATTATACAGAAGACGCGGAACTATTTTCTTTTTCCCCTTTTCCCTCTCCCACCTCCCCTTGCCCCCAAGATCTGTGATCCCTCATAGCACTCCATTATCACCCATTCTACAGAAGCGGAAACTGAGTTACACTAGGTTACATTACTATCCAGAGTCATAAGCTATCAAGTGTATGAACTAGTACTTAACTGTCAGCCTCTCTTCAGAGTCCATGATCTTACCTAAGATATTCTATTGCCTTTCTTTTCTGAACTTAAGACCTTCAAAAGATAAACAGAGCTTCTTTCTGAAGAACTGGAAAAGTTAAACAAGAGACTTCATCCAAAAAAACAACTTTTTCACAAAGAACTCTAAACACAGTATTTCCAACTGCCAAATCAGCCCAGATGGTGTGGCTCAATGGTTGAGCACTGACCCATGCACCAAAACGTCACAGCTTCGACTCCCAGTCAGGGCACATGCGCCTGGCATACAGTAGCTACTCTGCAGTAACTACTTGTTCAATGAGTACATAATGAAAAAAGTACAAACTAGTTTGGCTATTCCTCACAAACCAAAGAAGAGTTCAAAGCCAACCAAATCCACCGCCATCATATGCCTTCCCTGTCATGCAGCCCATCTCAGCGAATGAGAACCACCTGAGGAAATAACTGTTCCACAGGGCGCCCTTGAATCTAAGGACACCCAGAAAAGGTGGTCCAAACGGTACGAGAGCAGAACACTGATTAGAGTGTGCACTAAACTAAAATGCGATCTCCCCATCTGTAATCAGGGTAAGGGATCTGCAACAGCTGCTGGATGGGCTGTCACACCTGCTGTCAACGTTCCTCCCTTCCAGGCCAGGGCACTGCTACTGCTGACTCTTCCGGTAGGGACTGTCCTGTTTCTCATTCTTTAATTGGTTCATTTTCTATTGATAATTAGATATACCAACAGCAGAGGCTGTGATCAATTGTAAGATGACCAAACTACGCAATCCAGAAAATGAAAACTTAAACATGAGCCCTGGCCAGAGTCGCGGTGGTTAGAGCAGCAGTCCATGAATGTGTCTCTCACACTGATGTATGTTTCTTTCCCTCCCTCCCTCCCTCTCTCTCTCTCTCTCTCTCTCTCTCTCTCTCTCTCTCTGCCTCCCCCCAACTCCACTCTCCATGAAAAGCAATGGGAAAAATATCCTCAGGTGAGGATTAACCAAAAGAAGCTTAGACATGAAAATCTGGATGAGAGGAATGGTCCCCAAGTAAGAGAAGTGTGTGTGTGTAATGTGGTGAGTCCATCTCCTTGAAGATTAAGAAAGAGGTTAGGAAATGTATCTTCATCTAAGGAAGAAATATTTCTTAGAGAAAAAGGAAGTTAGCGGACTACCTCAGGGAGAGGTAGAAACGCAAGACCAAGGAGAAAAGGTGTGGGATAAGATAACGATCTCAAGACTGGTGGAGAAGAAAATCATTGGTAGTGATACACCCACATTTTCCTGAAATTTACATTCACACACAATATCTATAATAATAAACACATAACATGCTCATTAGACCAGACAGCCGGACGACCTTTTAGATGAAGCCGGGGCTGCAAGGGCCAAGCCCCTTGCAGAATTTTGTGCACTGGGCCTCTAGTATTGTAATAATACCTATTCCATGAGGACAGGAGAAAGAAGAGGCTTCCACTTACATACCTTACAAATGTGCTGCAAGACCCACGCGCGGCCTGTGGCAGAAGTTCTACAAAGTGCCTTGAACTTCTCAGATGAAAGGTACTATAAAAACATTTAAAAAATCAGGAATTACGTCTATTCATTTCACAAGAAAAACTACATAGCACAATATGTAAATGGGCTTGCCCAAAGTTCCACAAAGTAATTTAGAATTCAAGAGAGGAAAAAAGTGCAAAATTTAATTTTTAATTGACACACCATAAAAATGTATCACATTTATACAAGTCTTGGCATCTTTCACGCAGCATAATGTACACAAACAACCTTATTGCCTGGACATTATAAATGAATGCTGCCCTTTTAAAAGCAAGTATCAAAAGCAGATAAATCCTATGTAAATTAATTTTCTGACTCTTTATTATAAAATTTTTCAAACACACAGCAAAGTTAAAAGAATTTAACAGTGAACACCTGTATCCCTACCAGCTAGGCTACCAGAAACACTTTAATGACTTGCTTTATCAAACTGTGTTTCTTTTTTCATACAGGCATTATGGAGAATCACAGGCCAAAGGCAATTGTCAGAAAAGCCAATGGCTTAAAAAAAAATAGGTCAAGGAAATAAATAACAGGAAATTTTTGATATTTTGTCAGAAATTATTATTAGCTTATTAAAGTCAGATCTATCCCTACCCTCAATGAACAATTCTAGCCACTTATTAGTTTAATATCAGATCATAACATTCCCCCGCTAAAAGAAAAAAATGTTATTTCTCATCTCAGAATAAACCTGAAGAACTTCTGTGTTCTAAAAGCCGTACGCGATCTGGTCCCTGCCATCTAATTTCATTTTCTCTCTCATTTTTCTTTGCTCCAAACCTATTTCACTGACTACTGATGTCGTCCTCTTTCCCTTCACTTGAATATTAAGATACTATGATAAATATGCTTATTAAATATATTTACTTTACCAGCGCTCCAAAATAACCAGCTCCATTTGGCATAAACTGCAAAGTGGCTGCAATTTAAGAGTGTACCTCTCATATTTTGATGATTATTAGCTAATAATATGCATTCAGAATCATCTGCATGAAGCACCAATAAATTCAGACCAACACGCAAAAGGAGCAGCTTCGATGCCTCCATGATTTGCAGTCACATGATACCACCATCCTGAGCACACAAGGCCCCACAGATTAAACATGAATCACTCGAAAGAGAAACACTTGGAATAAGAATTTTACGGTAATTAATAACTTCAAACTGTTTTGGAAATTAATTCATTAATCCCACGAGTATTTAACGGTGAGCATGTCCCCCAAATACTCCATGGTATAGTAAGTAAGACACAGCGCCACAAGTTTAAAATGTAGTTAGTTACATTAACGTGTAGGGACAGGTGCTTAAAGGAATACACTGAGAGGCAGGAGAAAGACGACATACCAGGGACCTTTCAGAACTACGGTCTGTGATTAACATCCAGCCTTTGCGACCCTTTATCATTGTCACCGGCCCGTGATGCAGTGAAGCCCGGGTGCTGGCCTCCGACAGAGCTCACACCCCCCCAGCTTGAGGACAAGAAAGACCCAAGTAGCAACCACTTCCTCCTCCTGTCACTGCCCGACTCCACCCCACAGACAGGAAACACCTGAAGGTCTACCTGTTTTCACGCCTAGTAACTCACACCCCACAGGGCCAGGATAAACTTTTAGAAGAAGTTAACTGACAAAAAGGAATCAGGACTGAACATTCTCCCGCAAAGCCACTGCCCTACACCCAGGAACCATCTATATGACCCATGTAGTTCCTCCCATTCGACCTCAAAATCCAGCATCAAACGAGCACAACGCTGCCCAACAACGTCTTAGCCTGACCTAAAAATTAGAGCTTAGGCTGCATTTGGAGCAGGGAAGTCTGGGACCCAAAACCTAAAGCCAGGACTAGGCAGGGGCCGGGTATACATGTTCCTTTATCTACTTCCGATTCCGATCAGCGGCCACAGGATCGATCACCTGTTACAGACAGGAGAGCGCCTTCCTTAAAGAACTGAAATCTGCGTGGAAAATGAAATTTCCAGATGTTTCCCACATATGCAACATCAGCCACATACACAGGCGAAAACACTGGCAGGAGCCCCGCGTTTCGGCGGGCTCCGAGCAAGCCGAGTGGGGTGCCGGAGAAGCCCTTTGGGGAAGACCGTGGGGGCCGCACGACTGGAGCGACTTAGGAAACGTCCTTGGGTCCCGTCTGCAAGCGGGGCTGGGCTACGAATCCGCAGACGCCTTTCCGGGCCCAAATCCGGGACCGGCTCCTCTTCTCCCCCCGGGTTTTACGAGCGACAGCAGGTGGACACCTTCCAGGAGTGGCCCCTCGCAGCTCCGAGCCAGCCCTGCACACCCCGCGCGCACGCACAGGGACCGCCACCTACACAGCCGGGCGGCACCCATGGCTACCATTCCTCACCCTAGACAGCACCGAAGGTTTTCTGAGCGTCCCCCCCCACACACACACACCCCGTTCCGATCTGCCAGGGAGGCATACAACCTGGTCACCCGCTCGCAAGTTACTTCCAAAGGCCGCCTTAGACACAAAGGAACCAAACCCGCCTCCAACAGCGGTTTCGGTTTTAAACCGCGGGCCTGGCCAGGCGGCTCACTGGTCAGCGTGCCCAGGCAGCCAAGGTTCGGGGCGCGATCCCCGGGTCACGGGAACACACACCAAACAGTTAACGAGCAGATGGGTAAGTGGAACAAATCAGTGCCTCTCTCTCTCTCTCTCCAAAAGTCAACAAGCACGTAAATAACTGTAAGCAGGACCACTGAGAAAACACGAGTGGAACCAACTGCGAGGTGGAAAGGCTGCGTTTCCCACCACCAACCACGGCTCTGACCACATGGACGCGCGTGCAAACAGCGCTCCTGCCCCAAGGCGACCTGCAGAGGGGTCCAGCCGGGGCCCAAGGCCGGACGCGCGGGGGACGCCCCGTCGGGGCAGCCGCTTAGACCAAGCAAAGCTGACATCGATGCCCTTCCGAGGAGGCGCCGCGGACATCCCGTAAGTCATGTAAGATGCCTTCGCGGCTCACCGAAGACTCCTGACCCCCGAGATTTCAGTCCTGTCTTCCCCTTACGCCGCCCCTCACAACGCCGCGCGAAACGCAGAAATCCCACCCAAAACACAACAGCGCTTCGCCCCGTGTAAGCCGGTGACTCATGGTTCACGTTAAATGTGAGACAAAATGGAGTTGTGGAGAGTTTCTTTCCCGTTTCAACTCCGGCAGGCACGCGCGCTGGGCAGCGGCCGGCGCTCGGCTCAGCGCGGGGCCCCCGCCCTGCGGGCGGAGAGAGAGGAAGCGCCGGGACCGCGGCCGGCGGGCGGGCGAGCGGCGGGGCTCCCCCAGGCCCGGCCGGGCGGGGGAAGGGGCGCGGGAGGCCGCCGGCGCGCTTCCGGGAACTGGGCGGGCGGAGCCGCCGCTTCGGGGAAAAGGGCCCGGAGTCCGGGTCGGGGGCCCGGGGCGGCCAGCTCGGAGCAGCAGGTGGGGCGCGGCCGCGGCCGGGCGTCGGGCGGGCGGCCGGAAGAGTGCGGGGCGGGCGGGCCCGGGGCGCCGCGGCGCCAGGAGGAAACCCTCTCACTCACCTCGGGAGACGCTCCGACTCCGGCCTCTCTGCGCCGACGACGCCGGTCCGCGTGTCCCAAGCTCGGAGACTAGGGCGGGCGGCTGAGGAGGCGGCGGACTAACGAGAGAACCGACGGAGAGCGGCGGGCGGCGGGCGGGGAGCGCGAGCGAGCGAGCGAGGGCGGGCGGCGGAGGGCGGGCGGGGAGCGACGTGCGCGCCCCCGCGTGCCCGGCGGGCTCGGCCTGGCCTCGGTCGTGGCCCCGCGCACGCGCGCGCGCTCCCCTCCGAGCCACGATTGCTTGGGAGAGCGTCCCCGCCCTCCGAGCCGGGCGCTTGACCAATCACGGCAGCCGCGTGAGGCATCACGGGAACTCGGGGACTATAAAAGACCTGGTTGCTATTTTGTGCTCCCCGAGTCACCCGTCCTTTAAGCGAGCGGGGCGGTGCTTGGTGCGCGTGCGCGGCCCTGCTACTCCTCCCAAACTGCCAACTCTGCGCGCAGGCGAGTTGGGCTCGTTCTGCCTCGGTTTACGCGTGCGCCCAACGGGCTTGGCCCGGAAGACCAGGCGCCTGCGCAGTGGGGAGCCGAGGTGACAGCCCTCCGGGTGGGGCGCGGGGCCGTCATGGCGGAGGTCTGGCCTGGGCAGTCCTTGCAGGCTCTGCCGGCCACGGCGCTGGGCGCTCTGGGCGCCCTGGGCAGCGAGTTTCTGCGGGAGTGGGAGGCGCAGGACATGCGTGTGACCCTCTTCAAGCTGCTGCTGTTGTGGTTGGTGCTGAGTCTCCTGTGCATCCAGCTGGCGTGGGGGTTCTACGGGAGCACGGTGACCGGGCTGTACCATCGCCCAGGTGAGGCCCCCCACCAACCTCCGTGGACCGGCCGCCCTCACACCCAGCGGGAAGTACCGTTGGGCTCCCCAGAACCTCCTTAGACTACTCTTGGTCCCCTAAGAACCGTATCGCAACTTAACACTGTCCTCTGACCCATGCCAGCATACCATTTCACGCGAGCCAGTTTCCACCCATCACGTTATAACGCTTCTTTTGAACCCTCACCAGACAATGCACTAGTCCCTTAGGGCCCCCACCAGACCCTGCACCGAACACCACTAGCCTCTAACCTGCCTGGGCTGAGGCCTGCCCAGACCCCCAACTTGGCCCGCTGCAGCTCTGGATGTGTTCCTGCCCCCAGGTCTGGGCGGCCAGAACGGATCCACACCCGATGGCTCCACGCATTTCCCTGCGTGGTGAGTAAACCTGTTCCCATCTCAACCCCGTGCTAGGGAGGCAGAGGGACACTCCTGGGGACTGAGGAGGGGAGTTCTCAGGGTAGGAGTCCTCCAGCTTAGTGGCCTTTGCTGGAAGCTCCAAGATCAGCAAGTAAAGCTCAGGTTTCAGGTGGCCAGGATGTGGGAACAGTTCATCAGTTTGCTGTTCAGCACCCTGTGGGTGGACCATGTCATTCACAATTTCAGAGAGGAAATGGCAAGCCCCCCCCCACACACACACACACACAAGGTCGGGCCTCATCAGGATCAACCTGCTCATCTGTGAAACATGAGCTCATTCATCAGGGCATCCTTTCAGCTAATCTCTGGGTTCCTACCACCTGGCAGGGACCAGAGACCAGGGTTAACCCAGGCCCTGCTTACAGGGGAGCCAGAGATTTGAAGGGGGGGGGGCGGGTAGAGGTTTCTCTTAGAGAGACACTCAAGCTGAGGTCAAAGGCCGGGAAGTGCTGAACTGTACCAGGCAGACAATGGCTCCAACAGGCCCAGAGGCAAGAACAAGGTGACATTGGAGGAATAGACAAGACTGTGATACTGGAGCTCCAACATGAAGGCCTGCAGGGAAGCGCAGAGCCCTGGCCGGGGGTGGGGCACGTCTGGGCCTGCCGAGGCATTAGTGTGAGCTCAGTAAGTGTTTGACCAGGCAGAGCAGGCTAATTTTTAAGTGGATAATTTTGTATGGCCCGAGAAAGGTGTTGCAAATACCCATATGGCCCTGGGTGGAAGAAGGTCCCCACTCCTGGCTTAGACTTTTGGGAGCTATTGGAGAACTGAGTCCCGATCGGGCCATGGCTTAATCTAATTTGCTTTTTCATCTGCCTGCTTTGTGGCAAGTACATAAAGAGGTCCAATTAGAGAGGGCAAGGGGTCAGTTAGGAGACCTGCCTGCACCGCCCAGTTTTTTTCCTCGGGCAAATGGGGAAGGATGGAAGCACCATCCTGAGGCAGGGACCAGGCGGGAGAGTGAGTCGGTCGGGGGAAGGTGGTGGGCCCAGTGTGGGCTGTAGTGTGGCCCTACTGAGCTCCACGCAGCCCCAGGAGCAGAAAACCAACCTCGGACTGTTGTGCTGAATAACCTTCTCTTCTCTCCATCACCTTTAGGGAAACAGCAGCAAACGAACCTCTCAAAACCCACAGAGAATAAGAGAAGGCAGCAGAGGGGTCTCCAGGGACATCACCGGGTCTGCTGGCTCCCACACTGGGTTCTACTGCTGCCCAGGCCCCAGGGATGACTGCAGAGGCGTCAGGGTTGGGGGGTAGGGAATACCCCAGTGCTTGTGGAGTTGAGCCCCCACTGGCCCCCATTGGCATTTCCTCCAGCAGCCCCAGGCACTGGGCCGGGAAAGAGTTCGCCTCTCTCCTGATCTGGTGCCTCAAGGAGAGAAGACATTCTGCTGTCTCGGGTCAGGGTGGACGCCTCTGGGTTAGGAAGGCTAGCAGCCCGTTTCCTGCCCCTCTTCCTATCCCCCTGCGGGGTGACCCACAGGGATTTGTCCCTCAGGAAGCCTGAAGTTGGCTCACTCTGGAATTTGCAAGGGAAGTCTGTTTTCACTTAAGCCCTAGGTTTTCTGAATTTGGTTTTGCTGTGTTGGCAGGGACCCAGGAATCGTGGCCTGGACACAGCCTTATACTCTCTGGGTCCTTAGTTGGCCATTCAAGTACAAGTAAGCCAGGGGGCACCATCCAGACATCGAGGCACCAAGCACCCACGGGTCCCATCCAGAGCACTCCAGGTGTGAGCCAGGCTATGGAAACTCATCCTGAGCATCATCCTCATATTCCTCTCAATCCTTAGAGGGAATCTGGGTGCCTAGAAGAGGCTGAACCCATGGGTGACTTCCCACCCCCAACACTTCAGTGCTAAGCGCCTCTGGGGTGGTGGGTCTGTTCCCTGTCCCTCTGAGGGATCCTAAGAAATTAGCGCAGGGAAGCCCCGCCCGCAGCCTCATCACTTCCCATCTTGACCTGGAACCACAGGAACTTCGTCCTAAGAGCACGCTCGCGGGCTCAGGTCCTCCCCACTAGCGCCATCTCAGCCCCCAAGAATTTTTAAGAGGGCCGAGCTACAGGCGAGGCAGACCTGCCACTGCCCAAGTAGGCCAGGGGGCCTGCCATAGGCCAGTTCCCAAAGGCAGTGTGCCCTAGACCTGTCTCCTCCGGGCCGTCTGCCTGCCCGCTCTGTTGGCGTCAGCTCTGTTGGTGCCATGTCACCATCTGGCAGCCTGTGCCTGGACCGCCTGCACGGTGCTGAGCTGCTGCCCAGGTGCTTACTGCCAAGACACCTGCCGAGGGGCAATGGTCAGGCAGCCCCAGGTGACACACCGACACCACCACACAGAGTCGGGGTCTCATCCCACTCGAGGCTCAACTGAGGATGTGGCTATTAAACATGGAAGTGCATCAGTTGTGTGGTTCTTCAGGCAGGACAAGGGCATGCGTGCACAGGGGAAACGGGGGGGGGGGGTTCCCCAGGGCTGCTGCCCCTCAGCACCCAGAACTTAATGACTTGCAAAGTTGGGGGTTGATGCCAGCTCCCTAAAGTAGTATGGGGTGCCCACCACAGGCACTATCCCATTAGTTCTTATAGGCCTGTCCCTCTCTAGGAGCACCCACTGAGCCTGTCCCGGAGGCGAGGAAGCAAGCATTGGGCTGGCACCCCAGGAACCCTGTGGGCAAAGGACAGTGAAGCTAGACTCTGGCAAGAAGGAAGCTCGTTTAATGTTTTTTAGGATCAGTGGCGTCCAGTAACAGTCCACAGGGGCACAGGGCAGGCCAGGGTAAGGCAAGCCCAGGAGGAGGCCCAGCCTGCCCTCAGCAGCCCTAGGCTCAGAACAGTGGTAAGCCTGGCTGGCTTGCTGCTGGGCAGCAGCCTGGGCCAACTTGTGCCCCTCAACCATCCCCGAGGTTGCATATGGGCACAGTAGCCCTCCTGAGCCAAGCCTCTGAGTCAGGAATAAGCCTGCCCAGGGAGAGGCAGCAGTTTGCATTCATGGGAAGTAAACCAGAGGAGGTGGCTGGCACTGCCCAAGGTCATGAAGTGTGAGAACCAGGTGAGGTAGGCTGGGCAGCTCGATCCTCCTAAAGGTGAGCCTTTGAGGCACAGGCAGCACCCAGCAGAGAGGAGATGCCAGGACTGATGCTTCTCAGAGCCCTCAGCAGGCAAGGGTGGGCCCGTGCGAGCGTGGGCACAAACAAGACATTGCTGAGCTGGTCCGTCACTAAGAAATCAGTCTTGAAATTGAAGGGGCACCGGATGAGGGGGCACAGGGTGTGTGTCCTGCCCACAACCAGAACCAGCCTACCCCTTCGCCACCTACCCGCGTGTTCTGCCTCCGCTCCCTAACCCTTGCAGAATGCCCTCCAGTGGAGCCCCTCCCCCGCAGCCGCCCTCACTTCAGGGTGTAGTAGTTTGTGGGTACAAAGGGCATCTTGCTGACCACAGCCGCCTGCCGCCTCCGCCGCACCTCCACCAGGATCTGGGTGCCTGGCCGACGGTACTCAGAGGGCACATAGCCCATGGCCACGTTCTTCTTCAGGCAGGGCGAGGGGGAGCCGCTGGTCACAGCACCTGTGTGGGCAGAGACCGCGCCTCAGCACCACCCGACAGGCCCGGGTCCCCACCTCCCGAGGGGGGCTCCCAGCCTCCCGTCCACCTACCAATCACGGTGCCCTCCACACTCAGGATGGGGCTGTGTGGCCGCATGGGAGCCCCCTCGCACGTCAGCCCCACGCGCCTCCGCTGCACCTTGCCCTTCAGCTGAGGAACGATGACTGCGGCCCCAGGAAAGTCCATGGCGGCCCGGCGCCGCCGCCCTGCAGCGGGCCACGAGACCTAAGCCACAGGAGGCCCAGCCACGAGGGCCCCAAGTGACAGCCTTGGCATGGAGGCCCTTCGCTGGGGCCCCCAGGGCCTCTGTCCTCCCCTGCCGTGGAGCCAGTCAGCCTCCAACCACTGGCCCCGTCCAACCACTGCAGCCTCAGGGTCCCAGTCCCGGAAGCCAGCGCAGCTCACCCAAAGTCCAGCCAAGGCTGCCTTCCACGGGCGTGGTGTGCTCATCGATGTCGCTCCCATAGAGGCAGAGGCCTGCCTCCAGGCGCAAGCTGTCCCGGGCCGCCAGCCCTGCCAGCTTCACCTCGGGGTTTCCCAGCAGAGCTGTTGCCAGGCGGACCGCCTCCACTGCTGGCACTGAGATCTGCGTGGGACACCAGGGGGCCGTGGGTGTTGGCCCGAGCCCACCCCTGCCTTGCCCCCACTCCTGGACCCACCTCCACGCCATCCTCTCCTGTGTAGCCACAGCGGGTCACGCGGCAGCTGGGCACACCAAACACCTCCATCACGGCACTGGTCATGAAGGGCAGCTTCCTCAGGTCGTCCGCCACGCCAGCCTGGAGCACCTGGGCCGCGGTGGGGCCTGGGCCCAGGGAGCCCGTGACTAAGCCACCAGGTCCCAGTGCCCCCAAAGCTGGACGGCAGCCCTTACCCGGGGGCCTCCACTGCAGGCAGAAGATGCTCCTGCCCCGTAGCCCACTGAGCCGTGGGGCTGGTGGGGAAGGGCTTGGCACCCGGGTTGGCATATGCACTCAAGTCCCACCCCACCCACACGTCCCTCCCGCTGCGGCCTCTGCTCCGCAGCCCAGGAAGCCAGGAGCAAAGGTCACGCCAACCCCCCTTCCCCGGCCGCTCACCTTGCAGGGCGAGCAGGGCATTGTCCAGCACCTCCAGGCCCACGTCGCTGCCCCTGCTCTGCAGCTCCCTGACCTTGTCCTGAATGGGAAGACGGGAGCACCACGTCGCCTCCCAGGACCCTTTCCAGCCACCGCCAAGCTCGGGAGAGTAGGCGGCTCTCACCGCACAAGGTCGAGTGGCAGGGGTGACCCAAGCCAGGTCTGCGGGCTCTGCCACCAGCTCCAGCCTCCATCCTCACCAGAGCGTGCTCATCTAGGGGCCGGCTCAGCCGCCCTCCCACCGCCCAGTGACACCTGGCATGCTCCAGGAGGACCTGCTCTGGCCTCTGCCCATTCCCTCAGAGGTACTGACCAAGCCCCTGGTCCCTGCCAGGTCTGCCCAGGTCAGCTCTGTGAACAGGGCACCTAGCACACAGGGCTGTACCTGCATGAGGGCCAGGTCCTTGTCCCGGCAGCCAGCGTTGGACACCACGTACAGGTGACCCTCAGAGGTGTTGGTCACAATCAAGTCATCCAAGATGCCTCCGGCCTCATTAGTGAACAGCGACAGGGTTCCCTAGCACCAGAGCAGAGCAACTTTGCATCCAGGTCCAGGAGGCCAATGTCAAACTAATAAGAGGCACACCCGGGGCCCACTCCGCCACCACAAATTCACGAACCCTCGGCACAGGGCAGGGGTGTGTGTATGCAAGGCCCGAGGCTGGGTCACCCAGGCCCCTGCCAAGTGCAGGGTGTTTTTGTTTGTTTGTTGTTAATTCTCATGGAGGATATTATTCCATTGATTTTTAGAGAGAGTGGAAGGGAGAGGGAGAAAGAGAGAAACAGCGATTGGTTGCCTCCCACACACACCCTGACAAAGGATGGGGATCAAGCCTGCAACTTAGGTAACGTGCCCTTGACCGGAATCGAACCCGGGACCCTTCAGTCCGCAGGCCGACACTCTACTCACTGAGCCACACCTGCCAGGCTGAGCCAGCGTGTTTGATCCTCAAGCACTGAGAACATTCCCACTCCTTCCTCACCTTTGGGGGGCTTCCCTGGACTCATAGGGCTCTGCACCCCTTCCCACTCAGCACTGAGAGCCCCTTCTCACGCTCAATCCATGACACTAGGACTTGCTGCTCTATCCCACTCGAGCCCAGGACAACGCAGTCCATCTCCAAACCCAGGACAGAGAGCTTCCGAGTCCATCCTGATGACCTACATGCTCTCTGGCAGCGATGCCCCAAAGCGCTGAGGCTGCCGTGGCCCCGCACTGGGGGGCTGAGAGTGGGCCCCTCACAAGGCCCTCGGTGATGGAGGCTGTGGATCAGGGGCTGCCCTTGAACTGCGAGGGGTTAGGCGCACCGAAGGTCACAGAACAGGACCTGAGCCTGGGTTGCTGCCTCCCAGCCTCATGTGGGGAGGACAGGGCGGCACAGGCCCATCTCTGCAGAGGGTTGGCCTTGACTCAGGGACTCCATCCCCCAAGACCGAGGAGCTGCTGGTCTGACCCTCACTGTGCCCCAAGCCCCACGTGAGGACTTGCCGCCCGCTGCGCAGGACCAGAGGGGCCCACCTGGTTTGGCCTCAGCTCTGCAATATCTCCCACCACCAGGCTCTCCATCAGCGTCACCCGGTCACGACCATGGATCTTGGTCTGAGAAAAAAATCAAAAGCCTCAGGACAAACAAACAAAAAAGGAACAAACACACAAACAAAAGAGAAACGCCTGGGGACACCGAGGCAGCTCGGAAGCCCTCGGCCAAGGGGCACCCGCCCTGCGTCAAGGCCCAGCCCTGTCGCCCAAACTTCCCGCTGTGGTTCTGCAGGTGGCGAAGGCCCCCAAGTCTGATTCCCCCGGAGAGAAGGGGGTGCCATGGGGGAGGCCCAGCCCCTTCCTCAAACACCCCCCCCTTCCCTTTCCAACCCAGTACCCCGGACAGTGGCTAGAAATGGGTGCAGCCGGGAAAACCCAGGGCATCCAGGCCCCCCTGAGCGGGGCAGCTGCCGGGGTCAGAGAGGCGCCCACCGGAGGCCAACCCGACCCCTCCAGCCCGTCTACGCGGGCGGCCCCGGGACCCAGGTCCCGGCACAGGTCCCTCGCGGCCGTGGCGGTGGGGCCGTCTCGGGCCGGGCCGGCTCACCTGCAGCATGTGCGACACGTCGAAGAGCGAGCAGTGGCTGCGGGTGTGCAGGTGGGAGTCCACGTGGCCGTCGCGGTACTGCACGGGCAGCCTCCAGCCCGCGAAGGCCACCAGCTTCCCGCCGTGGGCGAGGTGCAGGTCGTGGAGCGGCGTCCGGCGGAGCGCGTCCTGCGGGGCGGCGGGCTCAGTCCCGCATGCCCGGCCCCCACCCGACCCCCTCCCCGCGCCCCGCGCCCCGCGCCCCGCGCCCCCCGTCCCACCTGCGTGCCGCTGAGCGCACGGCCCGGGACCCGGCGGAGCGCCTGCCCGCGGAAGCCCCGATGGGCCGCCGCGCTCGCTGCCCGCTGCATCGTGGCCTGCGACCGCCGCCCGCCGCGCGGCCCACTGTCGGGCAGGCTGGGAGATGTAGTCTGGCCCGAGCAAGCCCGGCTCCCGCACACAATGGGGGTGGGAAGGGCGGTGGGCAGCCCCGAGGGCAGGCGGGGCTCTAGCTCCAGGCGCTTCCTCCAGCGGGTTAAGCTGCTCCCGCCCCGGGCGCTTCCACCCGCGGCTGACTGCCCAGCCCCCAGGGGGTCAAGGTTCAGACAAAGGGCCGAGAGGCTGGAATGGCGTGTTCCGAACAACAGCGGAATAAGGTCAAGGAGGAGGAGGGGGAAAGATGGAAAGGACACAGGAGGGGGAGCCAGGGGCACCACAGGGACCTGGCCACTTGGGGGGGGGTCTCCAGCTCCGGCTGGGCAGCTAGCAGTCAGGCACGCCCTAAGCATTCATTGATCTTGCTGCCACCGGCCCTGTGCAGGAACCCGCTTCATTAGCAAAAGCTGAATGGAGAGCTAACCAAACGGAGCGGAGGGGCCACCAGTAGAACCTGTGGGTGAGAGAAGAGGGTACCACCAGGCGGCTGGCCTTCCTGGGAAGCTGTGGAGCCATACAAATGCCTCCTTTTCCAGGTCCAGCACTCGCTCTGTTGCCTCCTACAGCCGCCAGGGCAAAGCCAGCACACAGACACACACACACTCATGAGAGCAGCAGCTGCCTTACTCAGTGCTGGCCGCGGGTTGCTGAGAGCCTCAGCTCAGCTTCCTAGGGTCCCAGTGAGAACCCTGGCCGGGTCCACCTTCCACCGTGAGCCCATCATTCAGAGTATGACTTAGGAAGGAGGCAGCTGGTAGAAGGGACAAGGATGTACTTGGGCTGGGTCAGATGGCAAGCGGGTCCTAGGGCTCATCCTCAGGCCCCAGCCTTGCCACAGACTCCTGCTCAGGCCAAGTGGGCAGACCCACTTGAACACATGTCCAAGAGCTGGCTCAGAGACCAAGGCCTCTGCGGTCCCAATCGCCAGCTTCGCCCCCTAGGCAGGCAGCAGGTGTTTGGACAGGAAATACCTCTTTGTGGGTGAAAAATCAGACAGAGGCAGAAAACCAGGACTACAGGCTTTATTAGAGGAGAGGAACCTGCAGGGTACGTCATACTCGTCCACCAGTTGGGGGAAAGGGAGAATCTATCATTCCAGGCTTTTGATAACAGTAAAAAATTGAGAGTCCGGGCAAGGTCAGGGGGCGAGGGTTCGTCTTCCATAGCTACTTCCTGCTGATAGGGGGCGTCGTCGTCAGGGGCATCTACCTGGGGTCTCAAAGATTCCAGTGACACAGGTGTCTCTAGGTTCTGAATTCAAGACCAGATAGATTTCTTCCACCTTCTGGTTGGCGGACGCCTGCATTCTGTCTGCAAAAAAACTAGTGAAACAGCGCATGAGACAGGGGCCAAAGGGCAAAGTTAAAAGAATGAATACCAGTGGGCCTAATAGTGGGAGGGGCCGTGGAGTAAGTGAGCCGAAGATAGCGCACCCCCCTTCTAGCTGGTTACAGCGTCTTTGGTCAACCCTGTCTCGGAGGGATTTAATGTGATCTTTGATAATTCCTGATTCATTTACAAAGTAGCAGCATTCTTCCCCAAGAAAGACACAGGTACCCCCTTTTTCTGCCGTCAGGAGATCTAAAGCGCGCTGGTTCTGTAGGGCTACTGCTGCTAAGGAGTCTACCTGCCTTTGAAGGGATTCAAGGGAATTGCTAATGATGAGATATCCTCTGAAAATTCAGCAGACAATTTGTGGTAGAAATGAAGAGAGGAGGAAATGCCTCCTATGCCAGTTTCTATTGCAGTGAGGACTCCCGTGCCCACTAAGAGGGGAACAAGGGCCGCCCTTTTGTGGTGAGACCTGAGAAGACCAAGAGAGGATTTGAGTTCTTCCTCTGTTCTGATAGAAAGATTGGGGGTTAGGAAGATATAAAGGCAAAGAGAGTGTGACTGGTCCTGGGGAACACAGGTGTAGGCTGGAGTCCCACAGAGGAGAAAAATACCCGGTGGAGGGCAGGCGAAGGGAGGGGGTAATTTATAGCCTGTGCACAGTAGTAAGGTGCAGGGGTAGTTGAGGCAGTGGTTTGAGAGGCATTTGTTAAACAGCTAGTGTTTTCCGTATTAAAGAGAGAGGTGATGTGTAGGGTGCGCTGAGGTCTGGTATAGCTAAGAGGTAAGTTAGTCCTCCAATAGGTTGGGAGTGGAGTGGGTATGATGAGAGTTCGAGCCAGTGACAGACAAATCCAGCAGGATGTAGAGAAGGAGGGATTGATGTGAGAGAGGAGATGGAAAGTTGTGTTGATGAGGGTGAGCAAAGGAGTAGGTCCGAGGTTTCTTCCAGAGTAAAAAGTTGGAAAGTCCTTGCCTAGTAAGAGCCTGTGAGGGATGGTGGGTCGTCAGGTCCTGAATGGTGCTGCTGATCTTCTTCAGGGATGGTGGGGAGACATTGGATGTTTAGCGTTTGAGAGACCAGCTGCGTTATCTGAGAGATGAACGCAGGGTCATTATCAGATTGAAGAGACATCGGGAAGCCAAAGTGGGGGGATGATGTCATGGGTGAGGGACAGACGAGAGAACAGGTTCCTGTCCAGCTGATGGGGAGGCAGATGTGTGTGTTCTCCCCACAGAGGAAGAAAAATCCCTGAT
Source organism: Murina feae (assembly GCA_004026665.1). Classification (NCBI taxonomy): domain Eukaryota; kingdom Metazoa; phylum Chordata; class Mammalia; order Chiroptera; family Vespertilionidae; genus Murina; species Murina feae. Next base: position 149,098 of record PVJC01000094.1, on the reverse strand, counting down.
CATGGAGACAAGCTGAAAGGTGTAAGGAGAAGAGGTGGACTAAAGGGTAGGAGATTCCCTTTCTAGTTCCACACTCCAAGCTGAGAGGGTAGTCGCCATGGTGCTACCAATAAGGGGTGACAGATGAGTGATTGAGATTGTATTGCAGTGAAAGTGGGAGAGAATGCTAGAATGGGCTGTTACCCAAGGGAAAATCGAAAGGGGAGGAAAGGAGCAATGGAAGATGAGGCTGGAGAAAAGGCAGGAGAGCGGGGGGCGGGGGGGGGGGGGTGTAAGGCGAGAGTAGGCCCCATAGCCTGCTCCCAGGCCTCTAGCTACTTGGATTTTAAAACTGCCGCATTCTCCCTAGAGATAATGATCTCAGTTTCTGATAATAGCTGGACTCTCAAGTAAGCCTGTGCAGTCAAGGAAGTATGTAGCCTTGGGAAGGGTGGCATGGGGGAGAGGGGCAAGGCGGGAAGGCGCCAAGGTCAGAGCAGTTTTCAGAGCATTAAAGGGGTGAGGATGTTGGCCTTGGAAAAGGCTCAGTGAGCGGGTCCCTTCGCCATGTCACATCACAGAGGAGCTTTGCAAGAAGGCTAGAGTGGTGAACCCGGAGGCAAGTGTACCCAGTGAGCCTGAGAAAGGAGAAGATTTCTTATTCAGAGGAAGGGACGGTCATGGAGGAGATAAGGAGATAAGGCGTTTACAGTCCCAGGAATGGCTGGGCCTTGTGGGGTGAGGGAGTGAAACTGAGGTAGGTGACTGTGGTTTGGGACAGCTGGGCTGTACGAGGGGATCCGTGGTAGCCCTGGCCGGGCACCGAGGTAGAATGAGCGAAGAGTGAATGGGGGATTTAGTAAGATGCAGTGTGGATGTGAGGTGGCTGATGGCTGTGAGACTCATCTGTCCACCCCCACAATAGAGAGTGAGGAGTGGGTAAGGATCCCAGCAAATTCGGAGAGGGCAGGATAAATGGAGATCGGCTTACCTGCCACCACAGGCGTTACCCAAGGCTCTGTCCTGGTGGTGTAAGTCTGGGGGCCCTGTCAGGGCCTGGGCAGCTTCTTCGGTGGCCAGTCTCAGGAGGTCTGGGAGCTCCAAACCGGATGCAGAGGGCGGCCATGCTGGACTGGCCGAGGCCGGACCCATAGGGGCCAGACTACAGTCTGATTTGCAGTGGCCTTCCCTCCCACACCTTGGGCAGGGCCCAGGCGGGGGCCTCAGGTTCGAGCAGGACGTGGCTCAGTGTCCTCCTGCTGCATTAGAAGCAGGGCCCGGAGGAGGCTTAGCCCCTGACTCACCCGCGGCTGGAGGACCGGCACTTCGCTTGGGGGTTGAAAGCGGTGGCTCGGAGCTGGGAGGCCTCGCACTGGGCCTCAGCCTTAGCCTGATCTCACCTTTGTTTTTGGATTTGGGTCTCCTCGTCTCTGTTATTAAAGACCTTAAAGGGCAGGTTAAGGAGGTCTTTTCAGGGGCTTATGGAAGTTTGGGGCGTGTGTCGGGGGAGTAAAGGTGGTCAGGTCAGTGGAAAAAGACCCGAGATGAACGGGACGTGGACTCAGACTCTGCCCTTGGTTCCTGCTGCCTCCCTCAGGGAGCAGAAGAGGCTGTGGAGGAAGGCAGCCCTTGGGTGGCCCGAGGGAGTGTTGGATGGGAAAGGCTGTCTCGGAGCTCACGTTCTCAGGGCTTGGGCCCTCAGGGACAGAGAGAAGGCAGCTGCTGGTTAAGAGGGTCTGAAGAGAAAAGAGCCGAGGCGTTTTTCGATTTGAGAAAGATCAGAAAGTGAGAAGGGAATGGCTACCCGGATAACACCCTCCCCGCTGCAACCTCGCGCAAAGGGAACTGGCCAGCCGCCTGTGAATTCGGCTGCAGGTGGTCACGGGGCAGAGATTCTGTGGAGAGCATACAGGGGGAGGCGGGGCGGTGAGCGTTCTCAGAGGGTAGAGCGTGGGGTGCAGGTTTCATGGCGGGATTGTCAAGGGGGCAGCGGGAGCGGGAGAGGTGGAGATGAATGATCAGCTGGGTTGAGAGTGAGAAGACAGAGAAAGGGGCTGAGGCATGGGTTGAGGGGGCGAAGGGGACTTTTCGAGGAGGAACTGATGAGTGGAACATGAGGAGTAGAGCGAGGGGTGAGAGCGGAGGGGAAATAAAGCCTGTTCGTAGGGATTTCGAAAGCTTTCCCTGTCCGGTGGCAAAAATTATCCAGATCTCGGAGGATATTGGAATCGAAAGTGCCGTTTTCGGGCCACTGAGAGCCATTGTTGAGTTTGTGTTGTGGCCAGGCAGAGCTCCTTTGGTTCGATGTAGCCAGAAAGACCAAGGGTCGAGAGATTGGTAAGGAGACCCCCTACGGGTGTGTTTCGAGGGGGTTTGGACTGAGAGGTCCCCATGACCAAAGGGCGATCGGAAGTTGGGGAAGGAACAAGGAGAGTCTCCTTTTCCCTCATCCAACCTGTAGTGAGAGACGAGAGAAGGTTCTGAGGTCGTCACCCCGAGACCTTTCCCGTGGAGTAGCAGAGAATTCCCAGTCAGATACCTGGGCTTAGACCATGTAGCCGAGTAGACGGGAAACTCTGTAGGTCCTAATGCCCCTCCAGGTCACAGGGAGCGAGAGAAAAAAGAGAGAGGGTGTTGGGAAAGTCCCTGAGGCCTACCGGTGGAAGGGAAGCGACGAGATCCCCACGTGTCCTGATGCGGCAGGGTTCGAGAGGTGTCAGAGCGAGCCAATCAACTTAGAACCGTACCACCGAGCAGGGCCAGAGCAGGAGTCAGAAGCTGGGGCCTAGCTTCAAGGGTCGTCCACACTTCCATTCACCTCTCCCGGCTTTTGGCACCAAAAATGAAAAATCAGAGGCCGAAAACCAGGACGACAGGCTTTATTCGAGGAGAAGGACCTGGTGGGCTGTCTCGCAAGGGGAGAACAGCAGCATGTGCAGAGGTGGGCACTCCTTTTGACGGGCGGAATGGGAAGGGGTGGGGGCTTAGTGTACTCGGCGCACACTGATTGGTGGCTTACTGCATTGTCCATATATGACAAGGGCTCAGGGTATTTGGCAGGTGTGGATTGGTGGTCCAATGTATAGTCCATATAAGGTACATGGTTAATCACTCAGGTATTTCCGGGCTGCAGGTTACGTCATACTCGCCCACCAGTTGGGGGAAGAGAGGATCTATCAGTGGGCATGACACAAAGGGAAGGAAGGGCACTAGGGCTCCCACTTCTCCCTGGGGCTTCCGGACTGAGTGCCATGCAGAGCATTTGAGGCCCTTCTTCCTGGCATGTGGTCAGTTTGGCTTAAATAAACTAAAAAGTTCTTGTAAAAAATAGAGTGCCATGGCGACGACAGCAGCCGCCCAAGGCTGGACAGAGCTGGTGCAAGGAGGGCACCCAGCCCACCGTGCTCAGGGCAGGGAACAGCAGAGGCAGCAGTAAGCATGTGGGCAGGAGGGGCCCAGGGCACGCAGCGGTTCTTAAGAAGTGGAAGTGGAGCGTTGTTAGGGAGGGGAAAGGAGTTTCAGGTCGCAGCCAGGCGCTCATGCTGAAGCGGCGCAGTGAGCCCCAAGAATCTCGACTCGGTGGACGTGGCCTAGGCAGAATGGGCATGCAGGCAACACTCGGAACGCAGGGAAAGAAAGCGCTTCAGCCTCTGCCGGCCCAAAGTAGTCCCGGGGCACGGAAGGTCAAGGTCTCGGGGAAGAGCCACGGCTCAGGTGTAGGAGAGCAAGTTCAGGTCGTAGCAGCCGTCCACCTGTAACACAGAGGCCATCAGACCTGACCCTGGCAGGCTCAGGGCCACAGTGGTGGAGCGGGGGGAAGCGCTTGGTCACTCACATCGAAGCGGCCGATCCTCCTGGAGGTGCGACTGGCCCGGACCACCTCTGTCAGCGCCCACATCTGCTGCACCTCCGAGGACACCTTGCTGGGGTCCGGGAGGCCCTGCTCCGGAAGGAGAGGTCAGTGGCCGGGGGTCCCCCCCAGCGGTGCCTTTAGAGCTCCGCAGAGGCCAGGTTGGGCCATGGGCCCTCCAGCCGAGACCAGTCACCTTCCCAGCCGGCTTGTGAAATGTGAGGTTGGGGCCTGACGTGCATCCCCACATGGAGAGGCCTCACATCCCGTGGAGCTCCAGGAGGATGATTGGGAAGGTAGCGCAGAGTGACCGGGGCCCCGGGTCTAGCCCCAGGTTCCTGCAGGTCGGGCCCACCTGGACATGAGGGCTATTCGCACGTGGCTCCTACCCGGGGTGAGGACTTACCTCCAGGAGGGGAGCGGGCTGCTCACAAGGCGCTGGGTGGGAAAGCCACTTGGGAAAGGTCATGGAGGGGCTCTGGAAAGCAAAGAGGGAGGAAGAGGGGGAGAGTCCTGGGACCAGTTCCCAAGGTCCTGGGCGCCTTGAACACTGAGAAAACCCTGCTCTGGGTCCACAAAGGCCCACAGGACAGTCAGACTCCCTAAGACCTTCTGAAGGAGGCCCCCAGGGACACAAGGAACAGAAGCGTCTCCGGCTCTGAAGGAGGTGGCTGGCCGCAAAGATCAGGGGCATATGGGGGCACAGCGTCCCTCTCATGAGCTTCCGACTTTCCCAGCTGGCTAACTTCCATGAAGGCCTCCCCCGGGTCTCACCATCTTGACCCCCCACTCCCACTCCACCCCCAGCTCTGCCAGCCACACTAAGGCCTCCTTGGGAAAGGGCTGGCCACCAGCTGAGTGAATCCCTCACCTTTGCTCCCTGCTGGTAGACCTGCAGCTCCTCCACTGTGAATGACACCCACAATGGTGACGGCTGCCGCAGAATCAGGCGTAGCTCCAGCACTCTAGCCACGTCGCACAGCATCTGACATACACACACACACACAAGGCCCCAGCAAGGCCCAGCTCACTACCCAGGAGCCTCCCAATGGGTAGGGAGCCAAGCTGCTGCCTTCCGGGACTTTGGAAAAGAAAGGACAGCAGTCCCTCCAAGGCATTTCCCAAAGAGCCACAGCCCAGGACAGCCCTCCCCCCTCCCCATCCCTCCTGGTATCCCAGCCCAGTTCTCAGGCCCCCAGCGAGCCCTCACCTGGGCCGCCCTGGCCATGCCCTGTCCCAGCTGACCTGGTGCTTGGACAGCGATACATACTCCTGAGCTCCCTCCTCGCTGTGCGGGTCAGGCATGAGGCAGTGGTCCCGCAGGCAGGTCACCCACTTGGCCTGTGTGTGTATCGAGGTGTACTGGCGGACACGGATGCTCAGGAAGGCTGTGTAGTAATTCTTAAACGTAATCTCCTGCAACTGCAGCACACGCAAGGCTCCAGGGCAAGTCGGCTCCTCCCCTTAGGAAGACACTGCGCTACCCATCTGATAAGCCTCCTTTGAGGCTCAGTTTCCCTTTTCTAAAGGAGCTCACAGCCTGAACGCGGAGGTCACATAAACCATAACAGCAGATCTCGCCACACTCAGGATGCTGCCGGGGTCGGAGCCACGTACACGTGAGGCCTGAAGGGGAGGAATTTGCCCAGTGGACCGAGAAAGGTAGAGGGTGTAAACAAGTAGAATGTCGGCTACAGCAGTTCTCATCGCTAGACACTCATCAGAATCACCCCAGGACGTTTAAAAATATGTGCACAGAGGTGTACAGGCTCCAGCCAGACCCACCGCATCAGCGCGTCGCAGCTTGTACTTAAAGAACAGCTTGGGGGGAAACCGCACTCTACTGGACAGAGTGCACAAGGTGAGAGGTGGGCAGGCAGGCACAGCCACCAATCGGCCCTGAATGCCAGGCGATCAGAAAATGGATGTTAGCCCGGCCGGCGTGGCACATGCCCGGGTTGTGGGCTCCATCCCCAGTGTGGGGTGTGCAGGAGGTAGCCGAGCCATGGTTCTCTCCCACCACTGATGTTTCTATCTCTCGCTTCCTCTCCTTTCATCTCTGAAATTAATAAAAAAAATATTTTTTAAAAAAAGAAAAAGAGAAAACGGGCTTTATCCTCTATGTCGAGGTCCTGCGGTATCCGGTCACTGTGCCGGCTGATGTGGAAGCGCCGCTGGAGCCACTGGAGAGATCCTGAGGAGCAGACTGTAGCATGCGCAAGAGGCAGGTCTGGCGGTGACTTACTGCTTCTCAGGACAAAATGACCTCACCTACACCGGGCTCACAACTGTATTCCCAACACCTCGCCTGCTACCTTGGCCCTTCCCCGCCAGAGCTGTCCTGGACGTGCGGAGAGATGATGCAGAGGAAGCTGCCTTCTAGTAAGTGTGTTAACCGAAGGAATAAATAAATGGGTAACTCCTGCGCCAGGGCGAGGCCAGCCCCAAGCTCGGTGTAACCAGCTCAGGCCCGCCCAGGAACCACGGTCTCGCCCAAGGGGCTGGCTCACCTGGAAGGGTGCGACGTTGGGGAAGGTGACATCGATGACCAGCACGCCAGGCCGGCCCTGGGAGGTGCGCACATCGCCCACTTGCAGCGCCACGGTGCCTTTCACGTGGCAGGGCACCAACACGCGGGACATGGTGCCAGCTGCGCGGAGCAAGCACAACCGCCGACCCCAGCCTGGGACCTCTGGTCCTTCCCGGCATCCCCAGCCCAGTCCCAAGAACTACAACTCCCGGCAGGCCTCGCGCTTGGCCAGCCCAGCCAATCAGCAAGGCTCAGGGCAGGCGGGGCGTCGCAAGTGCGCGACGAGAACACCGCGCGAGAGCCGCCGGGGACGCTGCCTAGAGACGGCCGGCGGCTTCGTAGCCAACCCGTCTGCACTCCTCGGCGTGCCGACCCCTTCGTGTTCCAGCTTCTGGGCAGGGGGGTGGGCAGGGGAATCGTCCGTTAAAGCATGTAAGCCATGAGCACGAATGATCATAAGAGCATGGCCGACAATAATTGCAAAAATAGATATAAATCTCCCCCTTTACTTGTTATATTTTTTCCCATTGATTTTCTAGAGAAGATGGAAAGGAGGGAGGGAGGGAGGAGAGAGAAACATGGATGTGAGAGAGACACATCCATTGGTTGCCTCCAGCACGCATGGAACCTGCAACCCAGGCACGTGCTGTTGGCCGAAATCGAACCCGGGACCCTTCAGTCCTCAGTCCAACACCCTATCCACTGAGCCAATCTAGCCAGGGCTCTTTCCTGCCCTTGGTTTAGGGAAGATAGGATTTACCAGGTGACTGCAAACTGCTAGTTTCCCGATGACACTTCCCCTGGAATTTTCCTAGCTTCCTACTGTTCTACCATATACAGACCTATTACAAAACCCTGGTAATCAAGACAGAGGGCTATTGGGTGTGATGCAGAGATACAACAGAATACAGAACCCAGAAGCAGAATCGTGAACAGATGGGCATTTGGTTAACAACAAAGGCAGCACTTCAGGGCCCCGAGGAAGACAGACTTTTCAATGAAGTTGGGAAAACAGATGAAGCAGGATGCCTGTGTGGGGAGGAACACTTCCTCCTACCCGTTGAGGGTCTTCAGCTGGTCTAACAATCAAATGAACATAAAACACTTTCATGGGAGAAAACAAATTTCCATATTGATATTTTCCGTTAATCTAGATTTAGAGAAAGACAGGAACTCACAATTCTCACTTCCACCACACTGCACAGGCAGCGAGGCGCACGCAGGAGGCTGGTAGGAATCCCTTCTGCGCGCCTGTCCCAGGTCCCAGGGTCTCTCAGTGGCCCCAGAGCGGCAGTGCCCAGCCACTGGTCTCCCAGCAGGCTCACCAAAACCCTAGGGGGAGACACACTTGAGGAAAAATACACTATGAACACATCATATTAACAGCCCAAACTGAAAGGACTCTCTCCTGCAGGACACCAACAATGAAATAAAGCTCGTCAAAAACAGACAGACAGACAAAAAACCCAAGGGAGAACAAGTTTTCCTTTCTCATTTGCTGCAGCCGGCAAGAAGGGAACCAGGTGTCACTTAGCTATTTGTTTTCTATCTATTTTATGAGATTTTTGTTGTTATTATTCTTCAATTCCTCCATTTATTTATTTAAAATATATTTTATTGATTTTCTTACAAAGAGGAAGGGAGAGGGATAGAGGGTCAGAAACATCGATGAGAGAGAAACATCGATCAGCTGCCTCCTGCACACCTCCCACTGGGAAGTGCCCGCAACCAAGGTACATGCCCTTGACCGGAATCGAACCTAGGACCTTTCAGTCTGCAGGCCGACGCTCTATCCACTGAGCCAAACCGGTCAGGGCGCCTCCATTTATTTTTTAAATTGAATTTATTGGGGTGATACTGGGCAATTCCTCATGTCGGCCTTTTTGTGTGGAGTTGCTTTTTTCCGTGTGCCACTTGGATTCCTCTGAGGTCTAGTTGGTAACCATCAGCACAGTCGGGACAGTAGCGCCACCTGCTGGGCAGTGGAGAGTCACCCGCTCATAAGAATTGGCTCCCAGATTCAAGGCTGGTGGGACTGGCATAGGAGGGAGGTGGGCTCTGGGAACCTGGAATGATGTTCCTTACCTGACCCTCAACTGCCCCAAGGTGTTTCCCAGACCTTGCCTCCTAGTATTACCAAGGCAACGATTATATCAAGAGTCCCATCAATAATCAGAACAAGTCTTTGCCTGTGCACTGCAACGTTGTGGGTTCTGTTCCTGGTCAGGGCACTTACCTAGGCTGTGGGTTTGATCTCCAGTTGGGGAGTGTACAGGAGATCACTCATCAATGTCTCTGTCACATTTATATTTCTTTCTCTTTTTTTAAATATATTTTATTGATTTTTCACAGAGAGGAAGGGAGCGAGAAAGTTAGAAACATTGATGAGAGAGAAACATCCATCAGCTGCCTCCTGCACACTCCCCCACCGGGGATGTGCCCGCAACCAAGGTACACGCCCTTGACCTAAATCGAACCCGGGACCCTTGAGTCTGCAGGCTGACGCTTTATCCACTGAGCTAAACCGGCCAGGGCTATATTTCTTTCTCTTTTTAAAAAAAAAAAAAATATTTTTATTGATTTCAGAGAGGAAGGGAGAGGAGAGAGAGACAGAAACATCAATGATGAAAGAGAATCATCGATCAGCTGCCTCCTGCACGCCCCTCACTGGGGATCAAGTCCACAACCCGCCCATGTGTTTTTGACCGGAATCAAACCTGGGGCCCTTCAGTCCACAGGCTGAGGCTCTATTCACGGAGCCAAAGCAGCCAGGGCTGTGGTTCTCTCTCTTCCTCCCTCTTTAAAATCCATTTTAAAAAGTAAAATAAAAACAAGACAATGAGACCATGCCAGGCTCCCTTGTGCGTGGTCCACACCTGGATTTTGGAAACGACTGCGTGAAAGAGTCTCTTTCGAGCCAGTCCTCTGCCCAGTCCTACATAAATAAATAAGTGTATCTTCTAAAATTCTTTATTGCTGAAAGCTTTACGTATGTCTCCCTTTCCCCCCATTGACCTCTCCCCTCCCACTCCCGCCCCCTCTTGTTTGTTTCCATCGGTCATACTCCGATGCGGGATACAAGTCCTTTGGTTGATCTCTTACAGGGGTCCTCAAACTGCGGCCTGCCGAGGACATTTATCTGGCCCGCTGGGTGTTTTTGCCGCCTTGTTTTTTTACTTCAAAATAAGATATGTGCAGTGTGCATAGGAATTGGTTGGTAGCTTTTTTTAAAAAACTATAATCTGGCCCTTCAATGGTCTGAGGGACACTGAACTGGCCCCCTGTTTAAAAGGTTTGAGGACCCCTGTGATTTATTAAGTTGACTAGTGGCCCAGTTAAAAGGGAGTTAGAGGAAATATATATTTTTTTATTTTAAAATATTTTCTATTTAGAGGAAATATTTTAATATTGCTAGCTACCTTTTCTCTGTAACAGAAGTGTCAGAGATGAAAGAAAATTAGTACAAATGTATATGAAACTCTCCCTCCTGTCAGAGTCTGGGGTGTGCCACGGGACCCAGAGTCAAGTCCCCGTCCACCCACGTGCGCCTCAAAATCGCGAGAGACCCAGCTCTGGCCGGCCCCAGAGAGCGGCTACAGGATTTGGACAAGTTCAAGCCTCACACTAATGAGGGGGCACAGTCCTCTCATGGCCACGTGCAAGCCCCAGCGGAGCCCTCCCAGCACAAGGATAGCTGTGAGCTTGAAACTGTGGGCTTGACAGAGTTCAGGTGCATGTAGCTGAATGAGCTCAAAACCCAGGAGAACGTGGTGAACATTTTGACGATGCCCTTACTTTGCCTTATGGAATCTGCTATAAAATAAAGACACGGCTTGTAGTTCATGGTGCTGTCTTTCCATCCGGGAGCAGCATCCCACCCAGATCCAGCTCTTTTCTCTTGTCTGTCTTTTCTCCATCCTTCACCACCCGCCTCTCAGGGTCACTGAACCAGGCTGAGCTGGAGTGGCACATAAGGCGCCCAGTGTGAGGTTGATTGTGCCATGGCCGTGCAGGTTCGACACAGCTCCACTCCTGTCAAGCCCCACCGGATGGGGAGGCGTGACCTCAGGTCCCCCAGCCCTGGAGTAACAACCGTTTGCATATTAGCTCTTTATTATATAGGATTTCAGAGAAGGAGAGGGAGAGAGAGAGAAACATCAACAATGAGAGAGACTTCATTAATTGGCTGCCTCCTGCACGCCCCCCCTGCCTGCAGGGCACCATCTGGACATGTGCCCTGACCAGGAATCGAACTGGGGACCTCCTCTTGGTTCATGGGTTTACCCTAAGGTGACCAGATTTTAACATTGGTAAAGCGGGACACCATTGACGGGGCGGGGGGGGGGGGGGGGGGGG
>PVJC01000094.1:114967-138283 GCA_004026665.1 Murina feae | reverse complement strand
TCGCCAGTTCACCTTGTGGAAGGGTTCCTAGAGCAAACGGAAGTTCTTCTCTCCTTTCCTACTATGAGTTCAAAATTGCTTGACAACAGGAAGAAACATGAAGTTACTAACAAGGCCAGGCTCTGCCTAGAGGTGGCCGCGCGGGCAGCTTACCAAGTGAGTGGAAGAGGGATTCCGTTTCCAGATGAACCAGATGGGCCCTGGCTGGTTTGGCTCAGTGGATAGAGGGTCAGCCTGGGACTGGAAGGTCCCAGGTATGAGATTCCGGCGGGGCCCAGAAGTGTGGGCATGACCTCACCTCGTGCCACAGTCAACCCAGAGCCTGGCCGTAGCAGGTGCTCAGTAGGCGGGGAGGGTGACTGTCACAGCCCATCAAAACACACCGCCAGCCTGGCTCAGAGGTTGAGTGTCCCCCAGGAACCAGGAAATCAGGGTTCGACTCCCGGTCAGGGCACAGGCCCGTTGTGGGCTCAATCTCCTGTAGCAGGCATGCAGGAGGCAGCCGATCAGTTATTCTCTCTCATCATTGATGTTTCTCTCTCTCTCTCCCTCTCCCTTCCTCTCTGAAATCAATAAAAATATATATTAAAAAATAAATTAAAAATAAATTTTTTTTTTTAATATATATTTTATTGATTTTTTACAGAGAGGAAGGGAGAGGGATAGAGAGTTAGAAACATCGATGAGAGAGAAATATGGATCAGCTGCCTCCTGCACACCCCCCACTGGGGATGTGCCCACAACCAAGGTACATGCCCTTGACCGGAATCGAACCCGGGACCTTTCAGTCTGCAGGCCGACGCTCTATCCACTGAGCCACACCGGTTAGGCAAAAAAATAATTTTAAAAATATATATATTTTATTGATTTTTTACAGAGAGGAAGGGAGAGGGAGAGAGAGTTAGAAACATCGATGAGAGAGAAACATCAATCAGCCGCCTCCTGCACACTCCCCACTGGGGATGTGCCCACAACCAAGGTACATGCCCTTGACCGGAATCGAACCTGGGACCCTTCAGTCCGCAGGCCGACACTCTATCCACTGAGCCAAACCGGTCAGGGCAAAAATAATAATTTTTATATTAAAAAAAAAACAAAAAAACGAGAAGGTATGTTTATGGGTATGTATGTAAGTCCAAGCCCAGAGCTTCCAAAGCTCCCTGAGGCCCCCCGATGGCACCCAAGCAGAAGGCAGGGGCAGCTGATCCTGTTGGGAACTGGGGAGCCCCAGTCCTGGTGGTGTAGGTGTGGATCCTCAGCTGGGTTTGAGACTGCCCTTTCTCGTATACGATCCCCAGTTGGACGATTTCAAGTAAATCCAAGGAGCAGGCAGAGCGGGTGGGCCCCTGAGTCTCCCCTCGCCCAGCCCCTCAGGCCCTAGAGGGCAGTGCAAGCCAAGATGGCCCAGCACTGGCCGGCGCCTCAGCCATCTGGGGCAGAACCAGACTCCGTTTCTCCTGCCTGCACCACCCTGCAGGGGCTCCTGGAGTCCCCTAGGTGCTGCGGGTGTCCAGGGACCCTTGTAAGTTGCGGCGGGGTTCTCTGTCTGGGAAAGCATCAATCACTTATTTTGGATTATGGAGGTAGGAAGGCTGGGGACCCTGCCACAGGTAAGGACATCCATGGCACCCCCTTCTCAGGCTTGGTTCCCGTTCAGGCCCCACGCTGCCTTCCTGAATGCTGGCTCACTGCCCGCCTACCCTCTGCCTGGGGCGGCCCTGGCATACTCAGCTGCCCGTGCAGGACTCTGTGTCCGTGTCACCAGGAAGCGAGGCCTTGTCCGTGGGGGCTGCGGTGCATGGCTGGGAGCTTGGAACAGTTTCCTGCAGCTGCTGGGGACCGGGAGCCAAGGAATGCTGTGCTTCCCTGGGACCCACTCGGGCCTCACGGTTGGTACATTTCATCCCATTAGGAACGGAATCTGCAACGAGATGACTCTAGCGCTGGGCAATGCGGGACCAGCAGCTGGCTATTGCGTCAGTTCTCCAACCTCCTCGTCGGAGCTCCCCCTGCGTGGCCCCCGCTCCGGACCATTCTGCTCAGTGAGGCAAGTTCCAGCAAAATCTAGATGCCTGACAGGGATCTGCTCAGGCAGTCGCCCCTGCCTCATGCTTGTCCGCGTGGCCAGGCCTGGCCAGGCTCTGCTGGCCTCTCCTGGAATTCCCCCCAGGCAGCAGGAAGCAGCCGTACCCTCCCCAGCGACCTGGCTGCAGTGTCCCCTCCTCCCCGTGCCCTCAGCCCAGGCCAGGCTGCCCGCTGACCCCCACACACCTGCTGGTTTCCTGTGCGCAAGCTTCCTGCGGGACACATGCTTCATGGCCCAGGCTGCGACGCCCGTGTGTCTGGGAACAGAGTAGGTGCTCAGTAAAAAGGGCTTTGTGACTTGACTTGGCTACCTACCCAGTTCCTTACCCTTTACCCGGAAGGGCTGATGTGGGCTTTGACTACACGCCAGAACCACAGAGGACCTATAGTCAGCCTCCTGGCCTTTGTGCTACTCTGTTTTTGTTGTTTGTTTTTTTAATTCTCATCTGAGGATGTTTTCCCATTGATTTTTAGGGAGAGTGGAAGCGAGAGGGAGAGATAGAGAGAAACATCCATGTGAGAGAAACATGGGTTGTGTTGCCTCTTGCCCACACCCTGACCAGGGTCCAGCCCGGGGAGGAACCTGCAAACAGGTACATGCCCTCGACTGGAATCGAACCTGAGACCTTTCGGTCCGCAGCCGAACCAGGGTGAGCTGGCCTGGAGGCCGCTGCCTTTTCTTCCTCGCCGGGGTTGGCCTGCAGCCTCTTCCCGCCCTCCCTGGTCTCGGACTATTTCCACCACGTCCAGACCCGGCGAGGTGAAGCCAGGTGCGTGAGGAGAGGGGAGAGGAGAGAGGGAGACAGACCTGGCCCTGTTTCTTCCAGAGCCAGAAGCCCCTCTCATGAACCCCAAGCCCCTGTATCCCCGGCTCCAAGGCGGAGGGTCCTGGCAGTTGCGTTTGATGCACTTTTCTCCCACTCGACAAGCATCAGCGGAGTTCTTCGTGGAGCGCGGCTACAGGGTTTGGCCAGGTTCAGCCTTGGACTCGTGGGAGGGCACAGTCCTCTGGTGGCCATGTGTAAGTGCCAGCACCATTGTCGCGACAGCTGTCGTGGTGAGCGTGAGCCTGTGGTCCCAACACTGGCCCCACGTGCCCGAGGGTGGGGTCTCGATAGAGTTCGGTGGGTGCTGCTGAGCAGGAGGGAAACCCACGGAACGCTGACCACACCCGTGCTTTGCCGCGTGGAATCGGCTACAAAATAAAGACTCGCTCGCAGGCCCTGGCGCTGTCGCTAGCTCTCCGTCAGAGAGGACGGTGTCCCACCCAGCCCCAGCCTCCTTCTCTGTCCTTCACCGCCCCCCTCAGGCTCCCGAAGCTGGCTGAGCTGGCGCGGCACAGAAGGCGCCCAGTGTGGCGCTGAGGATGCCATGGCCGTGCCCGCTTGCCACAGCTCTTTGCTCTGGGCCGGGCACAGCGAGGCTCTGAAGATGGACACACATCCACAGCTTGGCCACTTACTGGCTGTGTGACCTCTGACAAGGACTTAACCCTGGGGACTCAGTTGTGTGTCCAGGGTGCAGGGGGCGGGCCCAGGCTCAGTGACGGCAGCTGTTGTTACCAGGGCGATCCCTGCCATCAGGAGTGAGGTCCCCTGGGGACAGGAGCAGTCAGATGCCGGGAGGCGGGACTGGAGTGGGTGGCTGGAGAGGGGACCACACAGGTGGCCCTGGGAGGACGTTGATGGGGAGTGCTGAGACTGGTGGGTCCTGGCCTGTGTGGGGCAGGTTCCTATGGCCCAGGAGCCGTAGAGGGGCTTAGATTTATTCTGCAGGCGGCTGGGATCCATGAAGGTATGTTGGTTGATGCGATTCAGGCTCCAAAATGCCAGTTGGACTCCCCCAAAGGTTGCAGGTCTCTAGCACAGACTTAAGGCCCCCGAAGGCCTCCTTTTCTTTCTTTCTTTTTTAAAAATTGATTTGAGAGAGAGAGAGAGAGAAACATCGACCTGTTGTTCAACTTACTTAAGCGTCCATTGGTTGGCTCCTGCATGTGCAGTAATCGGGGATGGAACCTGAAACCTGGGCACATTGGGATGACGTTCCAACCAGCTGAGCTACCCAACCCTGGCGAAGGCCTCGTTTTCAATAAGATATCCATCCACTCATTCCAACGTGCGTGCACACCTTCCAGTCGCCAGGCCTCCCTCAGGCACTAGAGGTTCCCAGGATGGAGGGCGGGAGCAGACAGACAGACCTTCCCGTCTGTCCTGGGGATCGCTTTACATCTAACACAGCAACGTGGTGGTCGAAGCAGGGATCCAGAGCGGGGACACATGCCCGGGCTGGAAACGGAGGCTGAATGAGGGTGGCCACGCGGAACAGGAATGCTGTGGGCAGCAGTGTCGAAAGTGGGAAGAGAGCAGAGCTGGCAGATGCCTGGCATATTTGTAAGAACTTAAGGAGGCTCCAGCCCGGCTGGCACGCCTCAGGGCTTGAGCGGTGGTTGAGCGTCTACCTGTAAGTCAGGTCACTGGTTTGGTTCTGTTGCTGGTCAGGGCTCAAGCCGGGGTTGTGAGCTCAGTCCCCAGTGTGGGGAGCGCAGGAGGCAGCCCATGATTCTCTCTCATCACTGATATTTCTCTCTCTCTCCCCCTTCCTTCCCCTCTGAAATAAAAAAATTAAAAAAAGTCTCTATGTGGCAGGGGTCATTAAAACATGGGGCAGCCCTAACCAGTTTGGCTC
This sequence comes from Murina feae, assembly GCA_004026665.1. Classification (NCBI taxonomy): domain Eukaryota; kingdom Metazoa; phylum Chordata; class Mammalia; order Chiroptera; family Vespertilionidae; genus Murina; species Murina feae. Next base: position 133,513 of record PVJC01000094.1, on the reverse strand, counting down.
AGTGGATAGGGTGTCGGCCTGCAGACTGAAGGGTCCCAGGTTCGATTCCGGTCAAGGGCATGTACCTTGGTTGCGGGCACATCCCCAGTAAGGAGTGTGCAGGAGACAGCTGATCAATGTTTCTCTCTCATCAATGTTTCAAGCTTTCTATCCCTCTCCCTTCCTCTCTGTAAAAATATCGATAAAATATATATTTTAAAAAATGGGTGAAAGAAGTGTGGGTAGGTATTGAGAGAAGAAGTGGAGATCATGTAGGTGGAAGTGGAGGGCAGAAAGGTGGTGGGGGGGAATGGAGGGAGGGAGCCGAGCCTGGCCGGTGAGCAGGAGGCAAGGAGGCTGTCCTCCTGCAGCCGGAAGCCAGGCATCAGGTGGAGAGCTGAGCAGGGGTGATCACAAGTAGCTTTGGGTCTGGACGTCAGACCTGGCTACTGTCCCAGGAGGCCTGGGTGAGCAGAGGACAGGGCCCCGAGGCCTCCTCCTCCCGAAGGCCACACCTGCAGGTGCTCAGAAGTCCGAGACCCAAGAAGAAAGGGCGCTGGGTAGGGCGGGTGCTGGCCCCTCCCCTTGACAGACAGGAAGCTAGGGCACCAGGCCCTGCCCTTGAGGGGCCTGGGAGGGTGGCAGCTGTGGTCCCTGTGGGGCATGGGCAGCCCACGACCCCCCCCCCCCAGCTGTGTGGGTCTCTGGGACTTGAGGACATCAGCCATTTGAAAGTCAGGGCTGTGGGTGGGCCCGCAGGGCCATGAGGGCGGGGGAGGGGGGTCATGGCAGTTCAGCCCCTCCTTCCAGCTGTCAGAACAGCTGCCGCTCAGAGGGAGGGAGCCAGGCAGCAACAGGTGAGGAAGCCCCGGCTGCTGGCTGCTGGGCCCAGGGCCTGGGTCGTGGGAATGGAAGTCGGAAGCCTGTGGGGTGGAGGCCCTGGGGGAGGGGAGCCTGACTTTCAGATGCAACAGGCATTCCTCAGGGAAGCCAGGAAGTTGGGGTGGGGGCTGGGCGCCCAGAGAAAGAGCCAGTGCTCCCTCCACCCCCCTGCTTCCCCAAAGGCCTTCCTTCTGGACTACTGTCCCTCTGCGATGCTCCCAGCCCTTGTCGCTGGGTTGGAAATCCCCACCCCCTTCGGCTCCTTATCTGCACCTGTGCCTGGCCTTCTGTTGGGCAGGAAAGTAAACAGGCTTTGGGAAAGCTTTGGCCCACAGGTTCAGAGAGGGAGGGGGTTTGCCCAAGGCCCCAGTGGGCTGCCCCAGAGAGCAGGTAGGCCTGGGGCACCTGCAGGCCCTGCCCCTGCCAGCAGGAAGCCAGGAGTCTGGTCCTCCAGCAGCAGGAAGTCAGGCAGAGCGCCCAGCAGGGCAGGTCACAGGTGGCTTCGGGCCTGGACTCGAGCTCCGGCTGCTGTCCCTCGAGGCCTGGGGACTTACTGGGTAAGTCCTGCCAGGAGCCTGTGAGCTCCCACCTCTGCCCACCTCAAAGCCAGGGCCTCGCTGAGGGTCCCACGCAGCAGGGTGAGTACAAGGAAGTCTCAGCAGAGGGCGGGGAGCGGTCAGCTGAGGCCAGCCTTCCTTCCTGACCCAAACGGGATGAGCAGCTGCGGCCTGGCTCTGAGGCCCAGGAGGTCCGCTCAGAAGCAGCCTTCCTCCCAGCCGGTCCGCTCCCTTGTGTTGGACCAGCTGCCACCTCCCACCTGGGCACGGACATGGGGCGAGAGGAGGCGCCAAGTGCTTTTCACCTTTTCTGGAAAAAGTCTCCACGCGGCGCCAATGGCTCTTTGTAAGGCTCTGACACCTGTCAGCGCCTCCGCAGAGCCCCCTCCACCACGCGGGTAGCCAGGCCCATCGAGCCAGCTCAAGGGGCCTTGCCCACCTGAGGACCCTTCCTGAGGCCGGCCCTGTCCTTCCCACTCAGGCTGTCCTGGTCCTTAAGGTCCCTGGTCAGGTCCAGCCCACTGGGCCCCATGGACACAGACCTTTCCTGCCCATTCACAGGTGGCACGCACCACGACCTCAGTCGCCTTTGGGTAAATGGCAGCTGCAGGGAAGGTCACTGGTCCTGAGCAGTCAGCAGGAGGGGACAGCTGGCTGCTGGCCTCAAGTGCCTTGCAGGTGACAGCTCACCTGTCCCCAGGGCCTCCTGCAATCCCGTGTCTGCCAGCAGCCCCGGGGGAGTGGAGGGTCATTTCCCCGGAAGCCTCTTGCGGCAGGACCTTGTCCCCTCCTCCTCACCTCCCACTCCCCACTCTCACTCCTCTGCTCTCTCCTCCTCCTCCCGGCCCAGCCCTGGCTTCTTTGCCGAGGGTGTTGGTGCGAGGCCTGCGGGGGTGGGGGTGGGTGGGGGTGGGGGTGGGGCGGAAGGGCTCTGCAGGGTCTGCCCTAGAGCCCCTACCCGCAGCACATACCGGGAGCTGCCCACACAGGAACCATTCCCCCTCCGCAGGGTGTCTCCTCCCCTCCCCCTGTCCTTCCTCCTCGGGCCCTCTCTCTGCATTCCAAGGTTTTCTAAACGCTTGTTCTGACTTGACTCCCTGGGGCCTGCTACTCCTCCCTGCAAAAGACCCCCTACCTCTCTGCTCAGTCCCTCTCTCCCCCCCTATGAGGGGGAGGAGGGCCTGGGCTGGCCAAACTGCTGCCCCCCATTAGTCACCCCACCACATTCCTTCCTGGAGGCCCGAGGGCACCAGCTCCACTCCCTGCCTCCCCGCTCCCACCCTTCAGCTAACCTGCCTGGTCCTGGTCCCAGGATCTACTCTGGCAAAGCCCAGCCTGGTGCAGTCCAGCTCTAGCGCCTGCCCTCCCACCAGTTGCTCTTTCTGCCTAATTCCCTGTTCCATTCGGGCTCAGGCCATGGCCACTTCCTCCTCCTTCCCAGGCCCATTCCACTCCTTCCCGAAGCCCCGGCTTCCTCCTTCACCTCCTGGGGGACTTCCCTGCCGAACTGCACCACACCGCAGAGCCTGATGCTCCATTTTCACGGACGTATTACCATTTTTATTTATTTATTTGCTGTCTGTCTTGTTACACTAGGATCTGGGCTCGCCAAGAGCAGGCCTTGTTCCTTTTGTCCCTTGCTGGGCTCCCAGCATACAACAGACTCAGAAAATATCTGCGGGTTGAAAACCCACGATGGGTGTTTCACCCTGGTCCTGACTCAGTCACACCAAGTGGTCACCCGTCACACTCGGCCAGCAGGCAGGTCTGAAGCCACAGTGAGTCGCTCGATGATGCGGACGAGCAGAAAGGCAAGCAGCTCATATGCGCGGCCTTAGCTCTGGGTTTATTCCTCACGCAGACAGGATGGGGGGCCGATGAGCTGGCAGTCGCTTTTTATCCCATAATTAGTTTCCCTCAAGATGACTCCAGGGATCCCTCTCATTCCTCTCCGAAATGTTAGGGATCCCCAGGCCACAGGTGGGGCTCCCAGAGGCCCTGCCTCTCTGTCCACTCGGGTCCAAGGGCCTACCCGTCAGCCATGATGACAGAGTCAGAAACAGTGGTTGCTGGGTAACTGGTCCCTGTCTCTTGACTAAAGGGCCGCTGAGGGGGTGCAGCTTGGTGAGAGAGGCATGCCCAGATCTCAGGCGAACTCCGAGAAAGAGGGGTGTGCCCTGGAGGATCCTGGGGTCCAGCGCTGAGCCAGGCATGGACATATGGCTGAGAGCAGAGGAGCGCTGCTCCCGGCTGACCCAGCTGAGTGTGGGTGGCCTTCCCCAGACCGAGCTTAGGAGCCAGCGGGTCAGGGACTAAAGAGAAACAACAAACAGGCCCCAGACCTAACCTGGTGTTGAGTCCAATGCTCAAGGCCAATAAACCCAGTGTTTTGGGAACGGGCACCCAAAGTCGGCCTTGGGGGACTGTCTGATCCAGGGAGTAGCGGGTGCTCAGGGAGGGCAGAGGCCACGTGTGCCCACCCAGGGGGGAGAAGTGACTTTTTTCACTGCCCCTGGCTGTGGGGCCCTGCCCCCCTGGTCTGGACTGTCCCGGAGGGCAGGTGTGGGAGCCGCGGCCTGGCTGACCGGAGGGGGGCCTGTGCCAGGCCTGTGTGAAGGGGGCTGCTGGCAGCGCTGGAGGGAGGCCCTGCAAGGGAAGGGGCTGGCTTCTGGGAAGGCTGGTGGTGGCCCGCAAACACGCCCACTGGCAGTTTCTCCCGGATGAACTTATCAGCCCTTTCATTCTGCCAGAGCTGCCAGACAATCTGCCTTCTGTTAAGTTCAGACAAAAGGGACCCCTCCCTTGCCCTGACTTGGCTGCCCTGCTTGCCAGCCCACTGTTCCACGCAGACCTGAAGGCCTGGCATTTGGGTCAGAAGCCTCACCCTCAGCCAGCACTGCCTCCTGGCCCTTTCCACCAGGCTTGGGGGCGGATCAGCAGCCGGAGCCTTCCTCCCTCTGGAAGAATCTGAGGCTGGGCACCGGCCCTTGGCCCTGGTTCCTCGGGAACATGCCAGAATAGAGAGCCCTGGAACCCCAGGCCCAGAGAACGGTTTGACCCCCGTAGGTGTCTGCTGGAACCAAGGCCTGGGCTAAGTCATGTCAGCCCCAAGGAGACACCGGGACGTTTGCCTCAGCCTCACTCAGGACTTGGACCCTTGGGATGATGGCCTACTGGGTGGCGAGGCTGGTCACCCCCCCGATTTCTGCCTTCCCCGGCACTGAGCCTCTACCATGGGCAGACTGTTAGGTGATGGTCGCACTGTGGGACCAAGCAAGTGGGTCTGTGGCCTCAAGGGCTCAGGCTCCAATGGGGGACAAACCTTGGGCTGGCGGCCTTCCTGCAGCCTCTGGCTGGGGGCCGAAGGGCCAGGAGAGGGGACGGTGCCTATGGGTCCCGAGGAGCCCGGCTCTCGGCCCCTAGATCGTCCTCCCCAGGTCCCGAGCGCGTAGAGCAGCTGCTCCTGGGCACGTTCTGGGCTCATTAGTGGTTTCACTCTCCAGCTGGCTGTGGGCACAAGCCTGACCCGGGACAGCTGAGGGTAAAAGTGTGGCTCTCCCGATCACAGAGTAACAAGGCCTTGACTTTACAGCTTGAGGCCGACCCACGGGCCCAGCGGTCCCCCTCCCTTTTTACCCTGCAGTGGGCCCTGTGCGGGTTGGTCAGGCACCAAGAGGCTGGTCCGACTCTGGCCAGCAGCCTTCCTGACTTCTAGGGCCTGAAGGGACAGGAGGTTGGGCGAACCCCAACTCCAGACAAAAAAAACTAAAGCAAGCCAGCAATTGAGGCCCAGAGCCCAGAGCTGTTCTGCCAAGGTTGGGGGGCTGGGGAGGGGGAGAGAGCATCAGCACCTCCAGCTGAGCCCCAAACCTGGAGAGGATTGAGCTCTAGTCCTTACTCCCTCCTCCAGGATGGGGAAGGGTTGGCTAGCGCACCTTTGGGCGCCAGCTAGTTGAGGCAGAGGTTTGCCCTTGCCCAGGGCTCTGGGGGTGCTTGTGTCTGGGGTGCTGAGACCCTGGCTGCCAGAACGTGGTCTGGTGCTTTATCTGGCAAGACCAGCGCCAAACGGGAAGAAGGGGAGTTACTCTGGCATCCGTGGATGATCAGCTTCTGTGCAGATGGTAGAAGGGGGGTGTCTCCTGAGGCCTGTACCCAATGCAGCCTTTTGTTTTGGAAAAACATTTACATACATATTCAGACACTAAAATCCCATGCAGACCCGAGGGCTGCCAAGCAGCGCCTGGTGTGTTTTTCTGGGCAGGTGGGTGTGTGTCTGTGGGGGAGACTCCGTAAGCTGAAGGCCGTGAATGAGAGGATATATTCTGTTTAAAAACCCAAATAACTTTCTGTATTCTTGGTCTTTTCAAAGCAGCAGCATTTTAGGGCTGAATTTGAAAGACCATTAATTTTTAGTGTGACATCGAAGGGATGATTTGGGGCCTTTTCCTGTTTTTTTTGTTCATTTTCAAGTCTGTATGAATGGGGTTTGGTTTGGAGCCTGTACAGTTAAGTGTAAAGAATCACAGTGCGTGTTTGGGAGATGGGGCCTCCTTTTCTACTCTCTTTGAAATTTGCTTCTCCCAGGTGCTCCTAAGGTTGGGGAGAGAAGGGAGAGAAGCAGGGGACACCCAGAACTTATCTGGATTCAGGGAGAACCCCCTGGCAGGCAGCAGCCGGTTCTGTGCTCAAAATGCTCACTGGCAAGAGCTCAGGCCCCGGGCACGAATGGACACATCCCGCGCAGGGTTTGGGGAGGAAAGGGAGCAGGGTCCCAACCCCAGACCCATCCGGTGCCCGTACAGGTCCAGTTACTTGGGTCATGTGCGGGCCTTTGGGGGCGGGCGGGGAGGCTGTAGGTAAGCCCTGGGGCGACAGCGAGAGCGCCTTTGGGACCCTCCCCTTGAAGGGAGACAGGCTTCAGCAGTAACCCCGACCCTGGCTCCCCCACCCCCTGAAAGAATGCAGGCCTCCAGGAGTGACCGGTGCGCCAGGACCAGGGCTATTTCTGGCTCCCACGTAGGCATCGGATTCCCGCGTTCCAAGCTGGGGGAGGGTATGCGGGGCGAGCCCCAGGCGCTCCCCGGACCTTCCGGCCGGTTGGGAGTCAGGCTTCCCGGCTCGGCCCGCCCTTGCCTCAATTTCCCCACCCGTGTTCAGTGCCGGGCAACAGGCCCATGATCCTGGGCAGTTTGGAGGACGCTTCCTGACGGTTTTCATGGCTGAGAAATGCCTGCTCATCTGCTTTGGGGGAAAATCAGGAGGGCGAACGCGGTCGAGGGGTGGCCAGGCCAGTGCTCGAGCCTAGGGACCCGCTTTAGAGGGAATCGTCTCCGAGGCCCAACGCGTGGGGAGGGGACACGGGGGGTGGGGACACGGGGGGCCGGGCAGGGAGGAAGGGGGCCCTGGGTGCGGCGCCCTTCCCCCACTCCCAGGCCAGCACGCTCGCGGCGACCGGCCGGGTCTGGGCGTGTCCCAGGGACGGACGCCGCTGGCCCGGGGCGGGGCTTCCAGGACGGGGCGTGGCCTAGACTGGGGGCGTGGCCGGCCAATGAGCAGAGCGGCGCGGCCGGGGGCGGGGCCTGCGCGCGGGTGCGGCGCGCTGCGGGCGGCGGACGCAGGCAGAAGCGGGCGTCGCGCGGACCGTCGGTCGGCGCCTCCCGGAGCGGCCGCGGGATTGGCTGCGGGACTCGCGTGTCAGGCGGTTGCTAGGCGCCGGCCGCGCGCCCCGCCCTCGCGCTCGGCGCCCTCTCACCGCCCGGGACGTGCTCGCGCGGAGGCTGCGGTGCGGCGCTCGCGCTCCTCGGGCTCGGCGGCGGCGGCGGCGGCGGCGGCGGCTTCGCGCCGAGTCCCCCGGGAGCGGCGGCGGAGCGGCGTGCGGCCCGGAGGAGCGAGCACCTGCCGCGGCCCGCCCGCCGGCGCTCGGTGAGTGCGCCGCCCGGCCCCCGCCGCTGAGCCTGGCAGCCCGGGCCCCGATCCCCGTCGCCGGCCGAGCCTCCGAGGAACACCTGCTGCTGCTTGCTGTCCGGCCCGGGGCGGGGACGCCGTCGCGGACGTCCTTGCGGTGAGGCGGCGGCGCGGCCTGGGCAGGAACGCCCCCTGCGCTCGGTTCCCGGGCGAGGGCTCGGGGCGTTCGGGGCTGGGCGGGCCGCGCGCCGCGGCGATGGGCAAGGCCTCGGCCCGCGCGCTCGGGAACGCGGGGCCTGCGCGGCGGTCGCGGGCGGCTGCGGTCCGTGGGCCGCCTCTCCGGCTCCCACCGAGGGTCGCGCGGGGCCCGGTGGGGCGGAAGCCGGAGGCTGGGCCCTCGGGCGCCTCCGCGGGAGGCGGGGAAGGGCGCCGCGCAGCCGGCCCCTGAGCTGCTCGGAGCCCAGGGGTCACCCCCGCCTCCCGAGCGCGCTCTTGGGGAAGCGGCCGCCTCTTCACCTTTCACTCGCTGGGAACCCGGGTTCCCCCGCGGGCGCGGGTGGGCACTGCTCCCCGGAGGACATGCTCTCTGGGCTCAGAGCCCTTGTACCACGAATTCCCAGCCGATTTCCTACCCCGGCTGCGGGGTGGACGCGCGCTGGAGCCTCCGACCACACGCTGGGTGTGTAGCCTGACTTCCGATGGGTTTTCATGCTGACCGGGGAGCTGTGCCTCCGGGCGCCCAGGCTGAGAGCCCCGCCGCCGGGGTCCCGGCCTGGAGCAGAGGCCGCGCAGTGAGTCCGGTGTTTGTAGACCGTAAGTCCAGGTGGAGAGCTGGCCGTGTGGCCAGGTGCTCTGGACTCTGGTGTAGATGGGACTTTGCAACTTTATCGGGTTCTCTAATTGCTTAAGTGTTCAGTGGCATGACGCTTCTGGAATATCTCTGTTTAAAAAAATAAAATAAAAATAAAAAATGCCACCGCCCTGGTTGGAGTGTGGCTCAGCGCTTCCTCCCATGCACCGAAGGGCCGCTGGTCCCATTCCCAGTTGGGGGCACATGCTTCGGTTGAGGGTTCGATCCCTGGTCCGGGTGTGTGCGGGAGGCAGCCGGTTGATGTTTCTCTCTGCCTCTCTCTCTGTGAAATCTAAAAACATTAAAAAAAAAATTCAACCTCCGAGGCATAAACATTATAGGTGAGACATGGAGAAGTTGAATAGACTTTGTTTTGTTCGTGGCTTGGTGCTGAAAGAAGGCTGCAGAGACATTTCTCGCAGAAATCAGCTTTGAGGAGGGAGTTGGATGCCTGGTGTGACTCTCGGCAGCCTGTGGGGGATTGTGTGGCCCTTCACAGGGCGTCTTATATGGACAGCGGGCACGGAAGCTGTGTGGCTGTGTGCCTCTGCAGAAGGAGGCAGCGGGCGAGTCTTCACTGTCCTGAACATTGAACTTGGCGTAGACATCCATGTGCTTAACAAGCTTTTGGCTTTGCTACCTGCCAACTTTTGTGGTGGGTCCAGGGCACCCACGGAGCCGGGGCTGGCTCTGCCCTGAGGGAGCTCAGTTTGGAGGGCTGTGGGGGTTAGGGCGCCTGTGATGGGAGGTGTCTGCCCGCTCAGGGTGCTGCCTTGGCGCCGTGGGAGCCTGAGGATGGGGGAATGCCTGAGCTGAGGCCTGCAGGGCCAGAGGAATTAGCTGGGGGACAGCAAGGTCGGGCACAGGGAGCCCAAAATAGCACCTGTGCGTCCTCCAGCTGGACAGTTGGGAGCCTGGGCCTGCTTGTGCCGAGGAGTTCAAACTTGAGGTTCCGGGCGCGGGAGCCTCGGGAGGCTTTCGCCAGTGACGCGGCATGGCCCACTGGTGTTCAGAAAGATCTGCAGGTAGTGCGCAGGGAGGGGAGAGGGTCAGCCGGTGGAGGAGAGGTGAGGGGGAGGGCCCCGGAGAAGAGGGGATGCCAAGCTGTTGCAGGAATGTGTGGGTCAGAAGCCTCAGCATGACCAGGAATTTTAACCACTTCCTTTGCAGGTTTGCTGCTGTGGGTTAAACAGGGAGAGTGATGGGGTTGGGAGGGACCCTGGGGCCACTCTGAGGCGGACCGCTGTTTAGGACAGGAGAGGCAGGGCGATTGATTGGTTGCTAAAAACTTTCTCAGTCACTTGAACTTGGGGGGTACATTTCCTGTTGCCCAGGGCTGGTGTGACCTGTGAGAGTAGGTGTGTATTCATCCTGAGCAGAGGAGAGCGTGTTCACCCCCCCCCCCCCCCCATCACTCCAGCCTCCCTGCTGTCTAGGGCAGTGATGCCATGGCCCTGCTCAGCCCCGGTTGGCGGCCTCTAGTGTTTCTGCTCTACAGGCACCGTTGCTGATGCTCATGAGCATCGTTTATATTAGCTGAGGAAACTGAGTCACAGATGAAGGCATGTCCCCGGGTTATAGACCGTCATCGGTGGCAGCGGTGGGATTTGAGCTGCTTGAGCATTTGGCTCTGCCCATCCGCCTTTGTGTTGCAACAAACTGATAATCACGGCCTGGGATGGCTGCCTCGCGGGCAAAGACCAGGCCCAGGTTTCTGGTGCCAGGACTTCAGGCACATGCTGCGAGGGGCCATGAGAAGGAGGGCTCATCAGAGCCTTCTGGGCCTGTGCCACTTGCTCTGGGCACCAGGCTGGAGTAAGCCACGGCGCTTGGGTCCGAGGCTGGGAGGCAGACTTTAGGGGAGCAGTGCTTCTGAGCCGGGGCGTCAGGAAGGGTCATGACTTGATTGGTGAAGAGGTGGTGGCAGGAAGGCCACAGCTCTGTGGAGGGCAAGAGGTGAGCAGAGGCCCAGGGCGGAGGGGAGGACCGGCACCTTTGCTGGGTTGGAGCCAGGGTGCCACATGGAGGAGTTTATAATTATGTGGGAACAGAGAACCTTTTTTTTTTTTTTTTTTTAATTTATTGATTTTGTAGAGAAAGAGGAGGACGGGAGAGAGAGAAAAACACCCATTTGTTGTTTCATTTATTTGTGCATTGATTCTTGCATGTGCCCTGACTGGGGTCGGACCCCCACCAGCGGAGCAGCCAGGCCAGGACTGGAGTGAGGTCTCCTCCATGCTCAGCGTTGTCTGTGCCCCGGCCCGTGTCATGCAGCTTCTGAAGCCCCATCTTCCTCACTTTACTCCAGGAGTGAGGTGATGGCGCCTTTGAATGTGCTGCACGTTTATTAAAGCCGGGACAGTGAGACCAGGAGGGGCTTCGGATAGAAGAAGCAACGAGAGCCTGGGGGGCAGCATTGGTTTCTAGAAAGTGAGGGAAAGACACGATGAGGGGATGACGGGATGAGGGCCGGGCTGCTGCAGCTCACAGAGAGTCAGAAAGGGGCCTTGGGGGCAGGTCAGGGTGCCCCAGGCGCTGCCCCGCCCATTGCTCCTCTGGGGGCAAGTCTCATGGGGCCCCTGGGAGTTTAGGAGCCGCTGGCCTGTCGGGAGGAGGAGGGGAAGGGAAGGTTCGCGCCCCTTTGGGTGTGGGCTGGAAGCGATTTTGCTGTGCCCTGCCTTGCCTTTGGCCGCCCCTGCTCTCTGATCATTAGTAATGCTGCTCCGACAGCCATTTCTATAGACAGGGTTTTAGAGTAGTTTACAAAATTACATCCCAGAGGGCTTAATTTAGCCTCAATGAACAGAGTTTCTTATTTTCCTCTTAAGTTTGAGAGCTAAGCATTTTCTTAGCCTTGCTCGGGTCCAGGGTGGAGCCGTGCATGGGTGCAGAGGTACAAGGCCATAAACTGAGGTGTCTGAGGAGCCGAAGTTTGCCCTGGGCTCCCTGTTGGAGTGAAGTAGATTTGAAGGAGCCTTTTGCAGGATGGTGACTCAATTTATACTGACAGTTCAAAAGCAGGGTTCCAGTGACCCATCAGCTGGACAGTCTTTATCCTACACATCAGGGTACATTTAATAGTGTTGAGGTTGTGCTTCTTTCTCATTTATGCCTTCTCGAGCTAATTGTTTCTTAAAATGCCGCTGCCTAACTTTTAGACATTGTAATTAATTTTAAGTTTTTTGAAATTGTAATTTTTGGCCCTGGATTGACTGTAGAAAACATTCATTTCCTTTGTCACCCTTTGACAAAGAAGGGTGACTAATTGGTGGTACGGGCAGGGGACTGAGTGGCATTGCCACTTCCTTTGGAGTCGGTCATTGTGGCGCGATTCCATTTGGGCTGTGGGCAGCCACCAATACTGCTTCCTTCTTTCCCTGTAGGCCCTCGGCTCCAGGAAGACACGGCTTGTGAAGCAGCCTCGCCCAGGAGGGAGGTAAGGCACTTGGAAAGCGGTTTCCACACGAGAACGAGGACGCCGTAAACACAGCCTTGGCAGCACGACTTTCCATGGAACATTAGCGCTATGGTGGGGCGGAGGCGTATCAAATAATACAGATATTTAAAAAAGAAATGCAGGATAGTAGAGAGGAAAGGGAAAATCTCTCCTTCCCCCAATTTTATTCTTTAAATAGGAAATGCCAGCACATGGTACGAACTCAAAAAGTTCAAAAGGCTTCTACGAGGGGAAGGAGTCTTGATTCCACCCAATCCCTTGGTCCTCACTTCCCGCCCTAGGAGCACCGTTACGCCCCGATTCCTGGGTGTCCACCAGAGATGGCCCTTGGCAGCACTGTCGCCAAGTTTAGGTTAGAGCATAGATTTCACTTACATTCTCTTTTCCCTCCTAGCGTTATAGCGTGAACATTGCCCTATAAATACCACTTTTTTTGTGGTTAACCTGTCCCCGGTTCTTGGATAGATAAGTGTCTCTAACTGTGGTTATAAGAGGTAATGCTGCAGTTCCCATCTTTGTGCATGAGGTTTCTGGAATCTTTTTCTTTTCACCATAATGTTAAATACAAAGCTTTTGAAAAAGACGTGATGTACCCTTTGCAGGAGCACACCCTCCCATGTCAAGCAGGTTTGTATTGATTGTTACTCTGAAGCACTGTGTGCATTTTTCTAGTCCCTTTCCTGTGGCTTGCAGGGGTGTGCAATTTTTATAGCCACATAGAGGCCCAGACTCGATGTTCCCAGCCATTGGGGGTGTGTGGCCACAGAGTCATCCTACCTGAGGCAGTCACAGCCCTTGGTACCCTGAGTACAGGCGCAGGTGCCAGTTGAGGGGAAGGGAGCTCGAGGAGGAGGAGGAGTGAAGCTCTTGGAAGGACGTGTCATATTCAGAGAAGAGTGTCCAGGGCCCAGCTTGGCCCACAGTTTTTTGGTTTTTTTAAAAATATATTTTTTTATTGATTTTTTTTCAGAGAGGAAGGGAGATAGAGAGTTAGAAACATCCATGAGAAAGAAACATCTATCAGCTGCCTCCTGCACACCTCCCACTGGGGATGTGCCTGCAACCAAGGTACATGCCCTTGACCGGGATCGAACCTGGGACCCTTCAGTCCGCAGGCCGATGCTCCATTCACTGAGCCAAACTGGTCAGGGCGGCCCTCAGTTTTGACATTTGCTCTTCATTCCTGTGGGTGTTGAGTTTCTGTGGATGGAGTATGGGGATCCACAAACAAGGATCACCTCTGACAGAGTCCTTTCTGAGTTAGTGGAATTGGAAGATGCTGTTTTTGCATGGGTCGGCCATGTTGGCTTTAACTCCCTGTTCTGGGAGCATCTCTTGTAGGCATTCGGGGGGTGGGGGGTGGGGGTGTCTGGGATTACTGAGGCTTCCCGGGGTCATCCATGGCATAAGGGAGCCAGCTCTGTCCTAGTGGAGGACATAAATGCCTGTTAGTTAGCTCACTCGTTCTTTAGGGCTGGGCTGCTGCAGTCAGTAATGGGATTCCAATTAGTGTTTCCTCTATGCTTGGCTTTTAAGCAGAACCTGGGACACTGTCCGTTTTCCGAGCCCTCGTTCACTATGGAATGAGGCGGCCCCTCATCCCCGTACCTGCCTGTGCGGACTCCTGCTCAGCTGGTCGGCTGTCCTGGCATTGGATCTGCCCTCACTGCACCTTCAGATACTGGAGCAGGGCTCCTGGGCACAGGAGGGTGTAGAGAACTTGGCTCTACCTGTTGGTTAAGCATGTCTCAGTAAGTGTCTTACACTTTTCTTTTCTGATGTTTTTATTGATTTTAGAGAGAGAGGAGGGGAGAAAGAATCAGCTGCCTCCTGCACGCACTTTGATGGGAATTAAACCTGAAACCCGGGAATGTGCCCTGCCCGGGAATCTAACCGGTGACCTTTTGGTGCCCGGGACGACAGCCAACTGAGCCACATCGGCCAGGGCAGTAAGTGTCTCACATATTTAGACTTTTGAGCTGTGTTGCCAAGATTGAATTGCCTGAGCAGAGACATTTGGTAGGAGGAGACTAGAAAAGAAGCTCTTTATTAAAGGTCTAAAAATAGAATTCATTAAAGTCACAAATAGATAACAGTAGGATTCCTGGACTCGCTCTCCTCTGGATTTGTGCTCCCAGCTGTTGCTTCTGCTTTACCTGGGAAAGATCACAATATTTTGTCAGAAGGGTCAGCGGTATAGACTTAAACACTGTGTTTGCCGGTCTGAAGATGTGCTTTTCCCACTTTTAAAAGTAGCTTAAACGGTGCCGGGTTCCTTGGTGCCGCGCCGGGAGGAACCTTAGCGAAAGGCCTTGTTGTGCGAGCAGTTCCAGCCCTGAGCTGGCGGGACCTGCGGAGCCCTGAGACCAGGGAGGAGACTGGCCTGGTGGCATGGGATGGATGGCCCTCGGGGCTCCAGGCTGGGTTTTAGGAGGGGAGGGGCGCCTTTTGATCCCGCAGCCGGGGAGGAAAATGGCTGCTCCTGCTGCTGCTGAGGCGCTGGCTCCTATGCCCTTTCCCTCGTGGGAGGGGGTGAAGGAATGTCCTGGCCGCCCTCCTCCTGCGTGAGCTTCCAGGGAGAATGGGGCCCATTGTGGCTCGGCCCTGCTGCCGCGTCAGGCCTGCTGTGGCCTCTCCGCCGTGGTTCCTGGTGTTGGGGTCCAGCAGGGTGCGTCACTCCTCACGCTGCGCTGCTGCCCGGAGAGCTTGCAGGGTGGCTCCTGCTCCGGGTGCCGATTTTGTCATGTCTTGGGGAGCATCTGTGCACCCCTTGGCGGGCCTGAGCTGGCTCTCAGCGGGTCCGTGGCCGTATTTGGGGGGCAGGCCTGCTGCCCTGAGGGCCCAGGAGCGTGTGGGCCTGGAGGCTGGGCGCTCCCTCCCAGCTTGTCTGTGTTCTGAGCCCACTGGGAAGCAGAGGGCTGTGCTTGTGTGTGTGAGTGTGAAATGGGGCTTCAAGTTCTTGTTTTTAAATGTATTTTGAGCTTCAACTGTGTCTCAGTAAAGGTGAGAAAAAATCATTTGGGCCTTCGTCAACAATAGTATTTATTCTCTGAACATGTGAGGTGGTAGAATATTGTCCAGGTGGGGAAGCCACTCAATACCCTCCGCAGTGGAGCTGTGGCCCCAGGAAGGAGCCTGTCCGGTACTGAGCCCCGGGGCCCCTCACACCCTGAAGCGAAGCCCTGATCTCTCTGCCTCAGGGACGTGGGGACAGACTGTCCTCCCAGTGCCTCCCCCGTCATCGTCCTGTTGTTGTCACAGCTGTCCTGTCCCTCCCGGGTGAGCTGAGAGCATGATATGGTGGCGGCTGGGCAGCTTGCTTAGGCTGAGTGCCGGGTGCCGGGTGTTTTCCGTTGTGCTTTATGATCACCTGCGTGGTAAGTCACCTCATGTACCAAATACTTTATTAAGAACAAACAGGCCCGGACGGGATCTCATTGGTCCCTCCTGAAAGCAGCTCTGGCCCCACGCTCGCTGGCCTGGGGCGCTGTGGTGCCGTGGGGGCTTCTGGGGTGGGTGCGCCTGCGCGCGGGGTGCTGTCGGTGGGAAGGACCGGCGTGGTCGGAGCACGGAGGCCTGAGCTCGCTGGACGTCACTGTCCAGGTGTTGGAGGAGCTCCGTTGGTGCCGGTTGCTTTCTTTAGTCTCACCAGTGAGTAGGAGCGGGGACTGGCCGCCAGCGTGGCCGCGGGGCCGACAGGACGTGCCTTCTTTTAAGTTTATTTCTGTTTGAGTTATTCCCAGCAGTGCGCGCCTCGTGACCGCGCGCCTTCCTGGCTGGTCACTCGTAATAACTGTGACCTGCGGCCAGCAGATGCGCTGCCCGGAGCCCTGGAGCGGGCTCTGCTTGAGGAGGGGCAGGGGCAGTGCTGTTCCTGGGCCTGTGGTGGAGCTGAGCTGCAGGGTTGGAACTCCTTAGAGCAGGGGTTTTAAGTGGTTTTTCTGTTGTTGTTCATAGAGTGAACTTAGCATGGAACGCCTGACCCTGCTCTGAGGTCAGCACGCTCCCTGGAACCCTGACCTGTTAGGCTTCCTTGTCTCCTCATGGTCACGTGAGCACAGCCCCGGGTGAGGACCCAGATCCTGAGCAGGAAGAGCTGTGGCAAAGGCAGGAACTGGGAACCATTTAAAGTTTCTCCCATGGATGTTGCCCCTTCCCCTCCCCTTCCCCTTCTTAGTGAATAAAACATGTCCTCAGGTGAGGATTAAAAAAAAGACAATTTCGGTTCCAGCCTCTGATGAAGACACTGCAGTGTTCATTCTGTTGGGGGGAGGGGGAGGCTGCCCTGTGGGTTTCGTCAGTTTCGATGGGGGAGGCTGAGGTGATCTCCAGATAGTAAAAGGCATTTGGTCTCTGAGTGTGTGTTAGAGGCAGGTGAGGGAGAGCTGTTTGTTATCAGATAAGAAGTGACAGGTGGGCACGGGAGAGAAGCTGGAGGAGACCAAGCTCTAAGTGCGCCGTCCAGGCCCTTTGACGGAGTGGAGGGTTAGCAGAGCCGCTGGGAGTCGGGAGGAGGCCCCTGGGCCGAGCTGATGCTCAGTCCAGCGGAAGAGGCCCCACTGGAAGCAGGTCCATTTCTGTTACAGCCTTCAGCTCCTTGTCACTGGGAGGTGATTGACCTAGGCCGGCTTATTGCAGCTTGGGGTCGGGGTCGGGGGGAGAAAGCAGGACACAGGGGTGTACGTGGTGATGTCCATGGTCCTAGCTAGGCTGCTCACTTGGGTTGTCTGAAGCACAGAAATGTGACACATACTAGTAAGAGTCAGAGGTGACTGAATGAAGACTGCTTGTATTTTGTGTATATATACCTTATTTATTTCCTTGTTTATTAATATATTCTTGATGGTCTCAGGAAGGAAGAGGGAGAGAGAAAGAGAAACATCAGTGATGAGAGAGAATCGTTGATCGGCTGCCCCCTGCACTGGCGATCAAGTCCACAAGCCGAGCATGTGCCTTTGAGCGGAATTGAACCAGGATCCTTCAGTCCACAGGCCGACACTTTCTCCGCTGAGCCAAACTGGCCAGGGCTTGTGTATATACATATTTCAAACATTGGCATCAGGTCCTTTTCTAAGTGCTTTACATGCATTAGCTTATCTTATGAATCTATGTTTAGAATCGGAAAAGTTAAAGAAAAAAGGAATTTTATCTAGGAAGTGTTTAAAATTAACTAATGACTATTAAGCAGCTTTCTAAGCTAGGGTAACCTATGGATTCCGGATGGGACTGTCAGCTGACACCCAGGCCCTGGCCAGTGACCTCAGGCAGGCAGCGTGCCTCTTACTGATCATAAGGGGAGTGGAGACGGGGCTAGACCTGTCTCTGGGGGTGCTGTGAGGAGTCAGGGTGAGGACCTGGAGAGCTGACAGGCAGTTCTAGATCATTTTCAAAGCCAAGCTGACATTTGGGTGCACATTCTCCAAGGGTGCGCTTGGAAAGGGGAGGGGCGGGAGAAGAACTCACCCTGAGTGGAGGGACTTTGCTGCGTTTGCTCCGTTGATGCCTCTGTCAGCTGGAGGGGTGGATGTAAGGGGGCACTGTGTGTGTGTGGGGGGCAGTGAGGGGGACTAGAGGCTCCTGTGGGGCCACATCGACTAGCTGTTCTGTTAGAGAAAGGTTGCTTGAGGCTGAGGGACTCGTCCTGTTTGGTCCTCCTCACCCGGAATGGATTGGCCCAGACTGAATGGTGGCCTTACATTGTGTCCTAAGAATATTGTGTTTTACGCATTTTCTCTTGTTTGAAAGCTATTTTAGAGGAGTTTCCTGCTCCTTTGAAGGCACAGCCCCAGCAGCGAGGACATAGAGGAAGGGGAGGGCGTAGGCGAGTAGAGGAAGGCGCTGAGGCTGTGCTCATGGCCTCCCCTGCCCTGGGTCGGGCAGGTGTCTGCTGCCCGTGCTGCTGCCACGCGGGCCGGGGGCTAAGGGTGCGGGCAGGCTCAGCTCCAGGGCTAGCGACTTGTCAGCTTGCGTGGCTTTCTTGTGTGCAGGCCCACCCTGTGGACCCAGAATTTGATGGGCAGCCTAAGCCTGTGCCTGGCAGAGAGACAGCCACTGCCTGATGCCCTGCGGCCGGGAGGAGTGGGTACAGGGCTGTGGTCGTGGCGGCCTGGCAGGTGGGATCCCTGAGAAGAGGTGTCGTGCGCCCCGGGACTTAGCTGGCCTTCCCAGTGCTGTGTCGGGCTGCTGTTTCCCACCCTCAGCTGTCCTTTCTGTGCTGCTTACGCGCTGTCAAGGCCAAGCACAGGCAGGTTGTGCTCCTCCGTGTCCCCAGTGGCTTGGGCTCAGAAGCAGGCAGGGTGCTTCCTGTGTTGAACCCGAGCGTGCTGTCTGTCGAGGGCTGTCCTTCGATGTGCGGGCGGCCTGGCTGTGTCTTCCGAATGGTGACTGTGGGCCTGCCGTTGGGAGCCGGCCTCGCCCGCCCGCATCTGCGTGCAGCTGGGACCTGGGCGCGGGGATGGCCTTTCCTCCGAGCGGAAGGTTCCTGGGAAGGGAGATGAAACTATTTTTAATCTTAAGCAAACAGAGCCCAGTGTCGTAACTTCAGGCCCCAGCGTCTGACATTTTCTTCCTTTGTGACCTAAGGCACTTTTAAAAACAAAGTCCTTTTTTGTATAATTTGTGTGTGTCGTGTTTCTGGAGGACAATGCTTTTAAATGCCCTCATTTCCCCTCATAAAGCTGAGGGCTTGGGGTCTGGTGGGCTATGTGTTTGAATCACGCAGTCTGCAGGTGCTGGGCCAGAGCTCTGGGGAGGGGGGAGGCGGGGTTCAGGGCTGCCAGGGTTCACAGAGCTCCCCTCCTCCCACTGCTCACAGCCCTGCTCCTCCTCCTCCTCCTCCTCCCACTGCTCACAGCCCTGCTCCTCCTCCTCCTCCTCCTCCTCCCACTGCTCACAGCCCTGCTCCTCCTCCTCCTCCT
>PVJC01000094.1:49214-114867 GCA_004026665.1 Murina feae | reverse complement strand
GAGTCAGCATTTGCTGCCTTTCGCCTTGTGTGCTTCGCCATTCTCTTTTCTCTCTGTGCGTCCCCCTGAACCATTATGAGCACTCGGAAAACATTAAGCCCCTTCATTGTAAATATGTAATTGTGTGTTTCCTAAGAATAAGCACCTTCTCTTACATGACCACAGACATCTACCAATAGGGGGCCTTGCACCTTGGAGTCAGACCTGCGCTGCAGTCCATAGTCAGGTTTCCTCATTGTCTATAGCATCTCTGATAGCCCCATCCGAGCAGCACGAGAGACTGGTTTGTCCTGCTGAGCAGCTCTGGCTGAGGAGGTGCCTGGCAGTCTTCGCGTCTGTACGGTAGCTGTTTTCCCTTTATTCGAAAAACGATTTATGGGGGGACCCTTTGAGGCCTGGTCCTCTTCAAACTGACCCTTACTCTTGGCATCCTCTGAGGCTGTGTGAGTTCCCTTACTCTAAGGAGAGTTCCCTCCTTCGCCCATTGGCTTATTTGGATGAGTTCAGATCGAGGACTTGTCATTACTCATTTGACAAGCCTTGGGCAGCCAGTGCAGCAGAGAGCAGAGTCTCCGCTTCCCTCTTCCTGGGAATCCTCATGCCTGACCCTGGGCAGGTCCAGCAGGGTTGGATGTGTAAAGCCAAGGAGAGGAATGAACTTGGATATAGTGCGCATTCGAGGAAAACACCGGTTTGTGTTAATTCACCAGCCAGATAGTTGTCGCGCAGCCGTTCCACCGAAGGGCTGGGCGGGCCGGCGGAGCGAGGGGCACGCTCGTGCTGCTGCAGCTCCTGTGGCTCTGTGTTGATGAGTGGCCGAGGCTGCACCTGCCAGGGGAGAGGAAAAGCATGCCTGGGGGTGAGGAAGGGCGCGTCCGCACACGGCTCTGCGGGGCCTGCTGTCCAGCCCGAACCAGCTGAGTCGAGGAGCCTGTGAGTTCGCGCCTGTTCCAGCCCTCGGGGGACACCCAGTCTCGTGGGGAAGTTTTTATTGAAAATCAAGGGAAGCTCATGTTTCTTGAGACTAATTCTCTACGTAACAGCAAGCCTTTTCATCTTTATGGTGTCGTTCAATTGTGAAGAGGCTGAAACAAATGGAATGGAGTGGAGTGACAGAGCAAATGTGCTTCGTGAGCTCGGCGCCTGTGGAGAGGACAGCAGATGCCGCAGAAGCAGGCAGGTGTTCCCGCGACGCTTACCCACTGCCTTTCCCCCAGGAACGAAACAGGCAGCGAGTATTACTCATCTTGCCGTTTGCCCAGGTTATCTGGGTTCATTGCTGCTGATCATTGTTGCGGCTGATATTGTTTTATTCCATATTTACCCAGAAAACAAGGTTTCTGAAAACAAACTTAGATTTATGAAGTATTTTTTCTATTTTTTAAAAATACATACTTTTTAAAAACATTTTCATTGATTTTAGAGAGAGGAAGGGAGAGAGGGAAATGGCAGTCGGCTGCCTCTCACACTTACCCCTACACTTGCAGCCTGGGCAAGTGCCCTGACTAGGAATCAAGCTGGCACCCTTCCAGTTCATGGAACAGCGTTCAACCAACTGAGCCACACTAACCAGGGCTAAACTAACTAACTAACTAACTAACTGACGAGTAAAAATCCTGTTGGCCTAGAAGCCCTGCATTGCTCATTGCACCTGCTGTCCTCTGCTCTCTGGAGTGCTGGGACCTCTGATGGCGGCCGACCTCCTTCCTGTCCTCTCCCAGAAGGCAGCCACACTTCTGGTTCTGCTGGTCGGGACGCTGCTTTCCTGGGCGGGGTAGGTGGAGGTAGGACACGCTCAGTCTCCTTTGGGAAGCTGTGGAAATGTGTGTCTAAAGCCGCTGTGTCAGGCCCATCGCAAGAGCCGTGCATAACTGGTGAGAGGCCTGGGCCCGGCGCTGCAGTGGGTGCTGCGGAGTCACCCAGCGGGACGTGCGCCTCGGGGAAGCACCCAGGACCAGACAGGTGCATGGGTCCTGTGGGAGGCGTGTTCCTTCCTTGAATCTGTAGTCAGTGTCAGATTTAATGCTCAGTAGTTAGTCTGTAAAAGCAGAAAATGGCTGAGCCCTCCCATGCATTGCAGGTATTTTGAAAAATAGATTTGCAAACTTTCAGTTTGCCTTCTTAGCATGAGCTTAGAATTGTCTCCAGAGTCTACAGTCCTAGAAGCTGCGGCTAAAGGTCGCAGCTGCACTAACTCTGTGGTGTGAGCAGTGGAAACTCTGGTGTCAGGGTTGTGCCATGTGACTTCCTGCTGCTTAGCCTCTGCAAGGAGCGAGTCTGAGTGACTGTGAGTTCTGTAGATTATGAATTTATAAAGAAAGATTAATTAAAACCAAAATAGCCCGGCCGGCGTGCTCAGTGGTTGAGCGGTGGCCTATGAACCAGGAGGTCACGGTTTGATTCCTGGTCAGGGCACAGGCCCAAGTTGTGGACTTGATCCCCAGGGCGAGGATGTGCAGGAGGCAGCCAATCCATGATTCTCCTTCATCATTGATGTTTCTTTCTTTCCCTCCCCCTTCCTCTATGAAGTCAATTTAAAAAAAAGTGTATATAAAATAAAAAAACAAACAAAAAACTTTTAACTCTCTAGGTTAATACTCCTGGCAACGGGTGTATTGGCTGTATTTTTAAAAAATATATTTTATTGATTTTTTACAGAGAGGAAGGGAGAGGGATAGAGAGTTAGAAACATCGATGAGAGAGAAACATCGATCAGCTGCCTCCTGCACACCCCCTACTGGGGAGGTGCCTGCAACCAAGGTACATGCCCCCAACTGGAATTGAAGCTGGGACCCTTGAGTCCGCAGGCCGACGCTCTATCCCCTGAGCCAGACTGGTCAGGGCTATTGGCTGTATTTTTAATTATTTTGTCCCACAGAAGCCTGCGTTTCCTTCTCATCGCTGCTGACTATCTCTGTAATGGCCTAAGGCGGGCAGAGGCCTGGGGCTCTTCCTCCTCGGGATGAGAAGCACCTCCAGGAGCCCTGGTCCCTCTGCTCCCTCCGGTTCTGAGGCTGGTTGGTGGGTGGGATGCACAGAGAGTGAGTCAGGGCTACTGCATTGCAGCCGGTTGCAGTGTGTCAAGCCCAGCCGCCCGGTTGCCTTGGGATGAGCAGCTCAGGAAGGGTCCTAGTCCCTGTTGGTTGCTGCCCTGATTGTCCTGTCTCTGCATCTCCCACTTCCCCACACAGAAGTCCCACCGAGGGATAACCAAGCGGAGGGACCAGTGTAGGACAGAGGCCAGCTCCTGCGTTACCAGCCGAGCGCTGTGGGGCAGCGCCTGCCTTACTCACTCCGTCTCTGCCTGGACTTGTCTGCCTCGAGTTCTTTCCTCTGACTGACCAGGAAGTCTGGGAGGTCGGCAGTGGCC
The DNA here is from genome assembly GCA_004026665.1 of Murina feae. NCBI lineage: Eukaryota > Metazoa > Chordata > Mammalia > Chiroptera > Vespertilionidae > Murina > Murina feae. The sequence continues at coordinate 111,497 of PVJC01000094.1, read as the reverse complement.
ATCCCCCGGTTCCTCACCGCGTCCTCTCTCTATCTCCGTGTGAGATAAACGCACAGTGGAGGTTCCTGACTCTTGATTAGGTCTAAAGCCCCCAGAACTTTTAAGATTCATTGGCCAACTTCCTACAATGAGAAAACAGAAGATAAATTTTTTGTGTACAAATGAGGTCCGTTAAATAGTTACCTCCCAGCACAGTTTACATAAAGACTGAAAGGCAATGCGGTGTGTGAGCAGCCGGTGGGAGGCTCTGGGGAAATGAAGATGAAGCGTCTGAGGGCTTCAGCTGTGGGCTGGTGGGATCTGCGCCTGCCAGGGGCCCGGCTTGGGAGTGAGACGCCAGCTTTGTTTGGTGAAGGAAATGGTTCCTCCCTGGCACCAGGAGGTGCTGCCGGCACCGGGAAGTACTTCGTAGTTGCTTCCTCCCCAATACTGGGAATGTGGGAGTCCCAGCTGTGCCTTTGATTAAGAGGAAAGACTTTCGCATTTGTCCTTACTCCTTTTGGCTTTTACTATTTAAGCTGGGATTCGAAAACGCGGGAATTCATTCCCAAGTAATTACAACTGAGTGGAAACCCACTGTCCCTTGGTGCCGAGCCCGCAGAAAGGGGAGGTAGAGGCAGTGGGAGGCGAAGCGGGGCGCCTCCAAGGTCGTCGTCAGTTGCAGTTGCGTCAACCCTGCAGTAGAGTCACTGGTGGACAGCGGGTGGCCGGGACCCCTGGGAGTGTGAGGAGGAGGACAGCAGTGGGAGTAATGGGCTTCCCTGTCTTCCTTGGTGCAGAGGTGCCTGGCCTGGACACGATTCTCTAGCTCTGTGCTGCGATGAGCAGCCGGCGTCCTGCGGGGAGAGGCCAGGATGCGGGGTTCACAGGATCTGGCCAGGAGCTTTGCCTTCGCCAGTTCCCTGGGAGCAAGCCTGAGGCGGGCACGGCAGGCATGTCTGCCAGCTCCCCTTGGCCTTGCCCACTGCTTTATCGCCTGGTATGGTGGCCCTGGCTGCAGGGCAGGCTCCTGAAGTCAGCAAGGCCATCTTCTGGCTGTTTTGCTTTAGCCTTTGGATTAAAAAAAAAAAAAAATTGGAGAGAGAGAGAGAGAAACATCAATTTCTTGTTCCGCTTACTTATGCATTCATTGGTTGATTCTTGTATGTGCCCTGACCGGGGATGGAACCTGCAACCTTGGCGCATCAGGATGATGCTCTGACCAGCTGAGCTCCCAGCTAGGGCTGCCCCTGCCGGGAAGCCCCCCTCTAAACGTGCCTGGAAGTTTGTGATGGTTTGGGTTTGGTAGCTGTGGCAACGCTGAGGTAAGCAGGAGGACCAATTAGACAGCGTCCTCTGTGGGAGGGAAGGAATTCTCCTCACAGAAAAGTCTGAGCAAAGGGAGTGGATGCTAGTTGTGTCTTGTCCTTTTAAAACAAGGCCTGTTGCTCTGTACATTTCTAGGTTGAAATGTTCTTGGTGGTTGGATCTGAAGAATGTGGCTCCAAACAAGAATGTGGCCAAGATCTGGTCACAACTTTAAACACTGACGGTCGAAGTTTTTGCCTAAAAAAACACTCAGCGCTTTACCGTGCAGATGCAGGAACTCGCAGTCCCAGGGCTGACTCCCTGTTTGGCTGAGGCTGCACATGAGGCTGCTGGCTGGGCCCAAGCTGCAGCCCGGACCTGAGGAGGGAGCTGCTGGGGCTGGGCCACCCTGCCATTTCCATCCCCACTTCTGGAGTCTGATTAGCCATTAGGTCAGGAAGGCCAGCAGTCAGCACACTTTTTCTAAACTTAATTCATTGAAGTCAGGTTAGCATCTTACTTTGAATCTTTTGTAGAATAAGGAAAAACATGTCAGAAAGCTTAGCTTCTAACTTCAAAGTGTGGAGTCAGGTGAGTATTGCTTTTGTGCTTGGTGAACAGTTCTTGGACTCAGTGGGAATCTTTCTTTCCCTGCACTTTGCTCGGTGCTAGGCACCTACGGGAGGAGAGAGCAGCAGAGCAGGTGCTGCCTGAGATGTTGGACCAGACCCCTCCCCTCCCCTCCCCTCCCCTCTCCTCTCATGACAGACACTGACCACCCTGCCTCCCAGTGTAGGCCACTCTGCCTTGTACTGAAAAGGTGAGGTGGCTGGGGAGTCAGAAGGCAACTGGTAGTTTCCTGTGAGCACCTACTTGGAGAACGAACGCCTGTTTATAACACAGAAATACTGAGTTATGACGCGCATGTTTTATGATTTAATCGTGCATGTAAATCGCGTGTGCAGTCGTGTGTGCATCGCAGGTGAAGCGTCACACCCGGCACCCGCACAGCCGGTAGATGTGCTCTGACGCGTTAACCACGGGGCCGCCTCGAGGTAATTGTGGTGTTAATCACGGGGCTTTAATTGGGGTCTTGGATGCCACGTGGGTGTGCAGACGTGGCAATTCATCCTACTTGGACCTGCTGAGTCCGCCGCCCGCCTCTCGCACGGACTCCTTCCTCCACCCTCACGCCTTGCCCCGCCCAGCTCCGGCAGCCGGTGCACAGTGAGACCTGGGCCTTGGCCTGGGGTTCAGGCTGCCCTGGTCTGTCCTCAGCGCCCTGCCTGGGCGGCGATGATGGAGACTGGACCTAAGCCTCGTAGGTGTTTTTCCTAATCTGTGTGCTTTGAGTAATGTCGGCCTGCCTTCCTTCCTTCCTTCATCTCTGAGTAATGTTTTTTAAAAACATTTATTTTTAGTTGTGATAAAATATATGGTGTATAAAACTTAATATCTTAACTGTAAAAATTAAAAGTTGTGGTGAAAAGCACGTAACATAAACTTTACCATCTCGACTGTTTCAATTGTGCGTTCAGCAGTGCGTGGTGTTTGACGCAGGGCATGGAGCCGTGTGGCGTGTGGGGGGAGCTGTGCCTCAGTGAGCATCCCACTCAGGATGTTGAAGACCCACCGGGGCCCAGCCTGTCCGTGGGAAGGCCGCTCGGCCGCTCAGCCCGCTCAGCCCTGGTCTGTCTTCCCTCCCTCCAGGGCGCGTTGCCCCTGAGTGAGTTTGTGCCCAGGTATTGAACCTTGGTTTCCATCCTGCCTTTGTTGAAAAAAACCAAACCACCATCAGCAGAAACCACTGCCCTTCCGGGACCTCTGCTCCTGGTACCAGTGATGAGTGAGAATCTGCCCGAGTTGCCAAGCGCGGAAAGTGTTCCGAGCAGCGTCTCTGTTCGATGGGCTGCTGTTCGCTCCTTCTCAGGGCCGAGCTCTCCTCGCGCGCACTTAGACTCTGGAGTCCCTGCTCTGTCCGTGACCTGGACTCCTTGGGGGGTGGCTGGCTCCCTGGTGGTGCCTTGGCGGGGCTCTGCTGATGTGCCCAGACCGGGAGGAACTGGCCTCCTGAGCTGCTGGTGCCTGGGGTGACAGTGACTGGGCTCAACTCCTCTGCCTCTGAGGCCAAGGAGCAGGAAGGCTGCCTGGGCTCGGAGCGAGGAGTCTGCCTGTCGTTGTCGTTTTTTTGGAGCCCAAATAAACAGTGACCTCACAGCGTTGTCCTGCATCCTGCTGGCCAGCAGGTTGAGCGCTTTAAGCTGCTTAACCCCCAGAACTTGTGTTTTCATGTTAGACTGACATTGAACTTGCGAGTGTCCGCACAAGCCTTGTTGCTAGATGCAGCCTAAAGTGGTTGTTTCATTTAAGTTTTTGCTTTTGACCTTCCCCAGACCATTTAAAACAGGGACGGGAGATTTTGTTATTTTAGCTTGGCCTTAAAAAGGAAGTCCCATTTACCTTAAACGTTTCAATTACCGAGACAAATGGTAGCAGCGTGACAGTTGGAGTGCTACTTTAGATTTCAAGGGGGCGGTCCTGGGAGGGGGGGAGCTGCCTTGGCCTGGCCTCCTTGTGTGTGGCTGGCAAGGGGTTGAACCTCACTTGTTCATTCTTGGAAAGTGAAGCCAGCAGGAGCGGGTAAGGGCTTTCTCCGTGGGTGTCTGCGCCCGAGGACACAGTGTTTACCTGAACTGAGTTGGTGCCACGGATGCATTTGCTCCTGGGACGTGCGGAGTGAAAGCGCTGATGGGCGGCCTGCTTCCTGGGCAGCCGTGAGCTCTGGGAGGCAGAGCTGTTCTCTCCGGGGCCGGGTTTCTGAGGCTCCTTGTAGCCCCCGGGGACCCAAGGCCTGTGCCTCCTCGCAGGGCCCTGCTAGGGATTAGGGTTGGTGACCAGGATGCTGTCCTGCTGCACGCTGCCTGCTCCGATGCCTGTGTCCTCGCCGACCAGCCTAGTGAACTGTCAGCACCCGCCTCCAGAACCGAGTCTGTGTGCTTTGGGTTGCAAAGGACATCGCCTTTTAGCCACTACTGAAAACAGATGGTCACTCTGCCCGTCACCCGAGAGTCCCCCGCGGTGGCAAGAGGAAGCATGGCCACACAGCCCCCCCCCGCCCCCCCAACTAGCTCTGGCTCCTCTCTGGTGAGGGCACTTCTCTGTAGGGAGCCTCAGGTCTGGGCTCCTGGGCGTCTCCCAGAGCGGACAGCTCTTATCTCTGGGAAGTCCTCCAGGAGCATCTTCCTCTGCCCAGGCCAGTGCTGTGTGAGGTGCTGCCTCGGTGGTGCTGCTCAGCGCTAGATGCACGACCTGGTGGAGGTGGGGGTGGGGGAGGGACGGATACGTAGGGTACTTGGGGCAGGTGTGCAGGTTTTGGCCGAGAGAAGAGGGAGAGGGGCAGCCCAAGTGTCTGCTCTAGGACAGCGGGGACCCACAGGGCTGGATGTGTCGGGGCTTTGCGGCGGGTTCTGACCCTGAGGTGGGCTGTCAGGGACAAGGGACGCCATTGCTTCCTGGCAGCTGAGCCCATTTCCACTCTGTGTGCTCAGCGCGCCGGCGCCTCCCCAAGGCTCAGAAGGTCCCCGTCACAGCGTTGGATGTCGCTGGGGTCGGGCACTGCCCTGGGTACTGGCACAGAGACGTGATCACTCATCCCACCACCCACCTCTCGGGAGGGAGCCTGGCAGCTCCTCTCAGTGGGTGTGGTGAGTGCCGCTGAGGCCGCCGGGCCCTGCACTTCCTCGTGCTTTAGAGGCGCCCTGGAGGGTGTGCCCAGCGCTCCAGTGAGGGGTGCACGTGCGGGGTTTGTCGGGGAGACAGGCTGAATGTGGCCAGACTTCCTCTGGTTCCCCAGCATCTTCTCCACCAGGTCCTGCCGTGGGTTCCGGGACCGTGGTGGAGTGTTACCTCTCTGGGCCTTGGTCCTCTGAGTGACCAAGTCTGAGCACGTCCAACCCTCCAGAGGGACGTCCTCGTGGGGGATGTGGTGCAGCCTGCCAAGCTCCTGGCCCCAGAGACGTGACCCCCGCCCACAGAGCGCGGCATCGGAGACAGGCTGCTCTTTGCCAAGTTGCATAAAGATCTTTTCTCCCCGAGCATGGAAACCAGCGCAGAGCAGTTGGAGTTGTGCCTGGGACATCGCCCGCTTGCTAAATGCAGGGCACTGAGTCATGAGACAGATACCCTGTGTCGTCATGTGTCCGCAGATAGCAGACTGAGCTTATGTTTTGGTGACAGGGTGTGTCTCACACTGTTACTCTTTTCAAATGAGCTGAGAATTTTAAAATGGAAAATCAGTGAAAAAGTAAAAGACCAACAGTATCTATTAAGTAGAAAAGTAAGTAAACTAAAGAGTAAAGACATAGGAAGAAGCTAAAAAAAAGGTCCTGCCTCCTCCCCCTTCGTGCATGAGGGTGTGCCGGGCCTGTGACCCATCCGAGGCCCCAGCGCACCTCCCCCACCCAGTCCTGCAGGTGCTGGTTGAGCGGAGCCACTGACTGAACGAGTTTAAAGTCTGAGAAAGGGAAAGGCCTTTAAAGGGAAACTATGCAACAAGAACACTTACAGTTACAACTTCAGACGGCTTACAGCAAGACCCGAACACTCCAAAAATCATACAACAAAATAAGCCACAAAAGGGGTAAAACGCACGGGTGATGGACGAAGCAGCGCGGGGAAGAGAAGACAGACCTTCGCCTTCCTGTGCATGGACGCAGCTCTGCCCCGGCTGCGATTGGTCCTTTTTACTGTGTCTGTGGTGTCCTTTATTGGACAGAGATTGAAGACTTTAATCCAGTATCTTTTCTTAAGATTTAGAAAAAAATGTTTGCGATAATTGTGGATTCACAGGCAGGTGTTGAAGCTAACACAGAGAGACCCCCAGTTCCCTTCCCCCAGTGCCCCCATGGCGACAGCTTATAAAACTGGCACAGCCCGACCGGTTTGGCTCAGTAGACAGGCCGGCGGGCTGAACGGTCCCAGGTTCGATTCCTTGTTGGCTGCGGGCACGTCCCCAGTAGGAGGTGTGCAGGAGGCAGCTGATCAGTGTTTTCTCTCGTAGATGTTTCTAATTCTCCCTGTCCCTTCCTCTCTGTAAAAAATCAGTAAAATATATTTTAAAAAACAGCAGAACCTTTCTTTAAAAACAAAACAAACCATGGTACAATATCACAAGCAGGGCATTGACAGAGACACAGTCACACACAGCATTTGCATCACCACAGGACGTCACGTTGCCTGTCACTGCCCCAGCGACTCCCCTCTTTACCCCCTGGCAACTGCTGATTGATCTCTAGTTCTATAATTTTGTCACTTCAAGAATATTATAAAAATTACATCAGCCCTGGTTGGTATGGCACAATGAACCGCAGGGTTGCGGGTTCAAGTCCTGGCCAAGGGCACAGACCCCGATTGCAGGTTTGATCCCGGCCGTGACCAGGGTGCCCATAAGAAGGCAACCAAACGGCGTGTCTAACATCAGTGTTTCTCTCTCCCTTCCTTTCTCTCTAAATCAGTACAGACAGTAAAAAAATCTATCTTGGGGCAGGGGGCGGGGGGCGGGGGGGGAGAGAAAGAAAAGAGAGAAGCGTACCCCTATCTGTGGCCTCCCACATGCGCCCTAACCGGGAGTTAGCTGCATCCTGGGATGTGCCCTGCCTGGACCCCACCCGCAGGAGGACAAGGCTCCAGCTGGCAGGGCCACCCCTGCCAGGGCTTTTACTTTCCTTGGATTCTTGAGGGAGGAGCTAGATTGCTGGTTGGAGACTTCTTATTTCCTCCTGGACTTGGTGCTCTCCGTTCACCTCCAAGCACTGCTGTAGTTGTTCTGAATTTTCTCTTTATTCAGTGGAATGCAATTTTCTATTTCCCTTCAACGTCCTCTCCGACCCAGGGTTACTTAGAAGTATGTTACATAGTTTTCAAGGGTTTGGGGGAGTTTCCTGTTTTCCTTTAACCGGTGATTTCTGATGTGATTCCTTGTGGTTGGAGAACACAAGTCTTTGCATACTTCTGAGTTCTCTTGTACCCTTGCTGATTTTCTTTCTAGTTCTGCCAGTTGTTGAGAGGACGGTATTGCAGTTTCCGATTGGATTGTGGATTTTTCTTTCAGTTCCATCAGTTTTACTTGACATAGTTGATAGCTCTGTTGTTTGGTGCATGTGCATCTAGGGTTGGTCTTCGTGGTGGGCTGACCCTTTTGTCATCGTCATGCCCTTCTCTCGAGACCTCTGGTAATTTCCTTTGCTCTGAAACCTGCTTCACCTGAGGGCCTCGGGGAGGAGGGCGGCGAGGGCAGCGGCGCACTGTTGCTGGCCAGTGGGGATGGAGGTCCCAGCTCGGCCTTCTCCGATGCTGCCTCAGTGGGGCATTCGGGCGCCTGTCGCAGCCTCCTGAGGGGGAGTCTGGGTTCCCCCCTTGGCCTCTGCTGGTGGGTGGGAGTGGAGGCCAGTTGTCTCCCGTGGAGTCTGGCTTGCCGGGCTGCCCCTCCTGCTGTTGGCTGGAGAGCAGGCTTTGGTTGGGACCTTTGCTGTCGCACCCGCTGGCATGTCCGGGTTGCCAGCTTCTTGAGCTCCGGTTCTGGGACGTAGGAGTCAGAAGGGAAGCCCAGGAAGCCCCGTCTCTGCTTGAGCCTTGGGCCCTCGCTGCCCTGCCTTCTGAAGAGGCCCGCGTTCGTTTCACAGGCCGTGCCTAGGGGTCTCCGGGGGGAGGCCAGGGAGGAATGCGTCTCCTCCACTTTCCCGGCAGCGGAGGTCCAGTTGTCTTTTTCTTTCATGTTTTGTGTTTTTGATGTCTTTTTAAATGAAATCCTTTCTTATCCTGACATTCAACTATATTAAAAAAACACAGCTTAAAAAAGTATTTTTATTGACTTCTGAGAAGAAGGGAGGAGAGGGAGAGAGGAACATCAGTGGCGAGAGAGAATTATTGATCAGGCCTCCTGTGTGACCCCCACTGGGCCCGAGCCTGCAACCTGGACATGTGCCCTGACCGAGAATTGAACTGGGACCTTCTGGTTCAGAGGTTGATGCTCAACCACTGAGCCACACTGGCTGGGCCTAAAACTTTTTAAATTTCTGCATCTCATCCACCTGGGATTTACCATGTTTGTGATGCAAAAGTGAGGGAGGAGCTCAGTTGTGTTTGTTTTTTGCATAGACGGCCACTGTGTCGGCGCCTTCAGCAGCTGGCTGGGTTCTCCTTGGGCTCACAGCCACCTGGGCGCCCTCCGTGAGACACTGCCTTAAATACAGAGGCTGCAGGGTAAGCCTCTGATCTGATAGGACGCCCAGCTTCCAAAGTTGCTTTACTTTCTTGGGGTTTGGCTCTGTTTCATGAATTTTAGTTCAAAAACAGAATAATCAGAATAACACAATCAATAGCAAAAAAAATCCTACTGGAATTGGTTTTGATTTGCGTTAACTTTAGAGTAAACTGTCTATTTTAGTGGCTTGTTTTCTTTAGCAGCTTTCTTTCCTTTGCATTACCCAGGTCAACAGAAATACCTCACGTGGTCCCTTGGCAGTGTGGCTCAGGGCAGGGGACTTGTCCCCGATGGCTGTGTTAGCTGTGTGTGCCCAGCAGGTCCACAGTGCACCTGGGGCTGCCAGCCTAGGACAGTGTCACGAGCTGCCTGAAGCCGGTCTGCGGGGCGGGACGGTGTGTAGGGTTCTGTCATGTCGTCGGCGCGGGGGCGAGAGCGGCCGAGCGCCGAGCCTGCACGTACACGTCTGATGAGTCCCGTGGGTAGTGCTGGGCTGTGCGGACCGAGCACTTGTCGCGTCTCTGTGCAAATACTTGGCTTTTCTAGTCTTTTCAAAACTATTTTTAAAGACTTAATAATTGTTATATTTACTACATTGCTTTACCCCTGTACACATAAGCGTTTTTTCCCTTGGGCCATTTCAAAGTGAGTTATGGAGGTTTTTGATATTTTATTCCTAAGTACTTTGAAATCGAGGACCATCTCTTTTAAAGACAAACCACCATCACCTCAGCCAGGAGAATTAACAGTACATCTAAATTACAGCAACAAGGACAGGGACGCTGGGGGCGGGGTAACAGATCAGCCAAGGGACTTTTGTGTGAGCATTTAAGCATAACCAATGGACACAAAACACTGGGGGGTAAGGGAGGCGGGCGGAAGGGCAGGGGGAAAAAAGAAATATATGTACTAATCTGTGTAAAGCTTTATGTAATTTAAAAAAATGTAAAAAAACAAACAAACAAAAAACAAAAACAAAAACAAAACAGTACATCTTATCTCCAACCCACGTGCAGAGTTCCCCGTTACCCCTTGTGAGCTAGACTTGTGTGTTTTTTGTTTTTTAAGTAAATTCAGGATCTAGCCAAGATGTGTGCTCTGCACAGTGGCTGCAGTCTCTAAATCGAGAGCAGCCCCCTGGTGTGCAGGGGTCGGCATTTGGACAAGCCAAGCAAGTTGTCCTGTGGAAGGTCCCACATCCTGGGTTTGTCTGATGGTGTCTTCGTGACGCCTGTGTTTCCTGTCCGGTAGAAATTAGGTCCAGAGCAGCACTGCCCAACAGAAATGGCCACGTAGGTCCAAAACATGAATAAACGTAAGTGGATTTAATAACATATTTAATGTAATAAATTTCTTTATTATTTACTATCCTACATAATAAAAAGCTAATATGCAAATGGTCATCACATCCTCATGCTGTAATGGGTCAGACACTCAATACTGGAGAGAGAGGAATGGGGACCAGCGAGGCTGTGGCCTGGGAGAGGGACAAGCCGCCTGCCCCGTGGTCCTGGGGGCCAGTGGCTGGGGCTGTGGACCAGGAGAGGGACAAGCCTCACATTCCATGGTCCTGGGCGCCAGCGGCTGTGCCTGGGCCTATGGCCTGGAAGAGGGACAAGCTGCCCACCCTGCAGTCACGGGCACCAGTGGCTATGGCCGGGAGAAGCTGCCTGCCCACGGTCCTCTGTGGCTGCAGCAGGCCTGGTTGAAACCGGCCCAAGTCCTGGTTGCCTGTGGCTGGCCAGAGGGAGGGAAGCCCAGGTCCCAGGTGCCTGTGATTGGCTGGAGGAGGGAATCATGGGACCTGGGTGTGGGGTGAGGCAGAGGTGGTTAGGGATGGTCAGGCAGGCAGGCAGAGGTGGTTAGGGGTGGTCAGGCAGACAGGCAGGCGAGCAGTTGGTTAGGAGCCAGCAGTCCCAGGTTGCATGAGGCAATCTGACATCCCCCAAGGGGTCCTGGATTGGAGAGGGTGCAGGCTGGGCTGAGGCCCTCCTCCCCCCATGAATTTTGTGCACCAGGCCTCTAGTATATGTATAAAAGCCTAAGCGACTGAACAACCGGTCGACCGGTCACTATGACATGCACTGACCCCCAAGGGACAGACACTCAATGCACGGGATCAGGCTCTCTCCTGTCTGGTTGGGGCCTGTGCGGATCGGGCTGAAACCAGCCCCCTGACATTCCCCGAGGGGTCCTGGATTACGAGAGGGCACAGGCCAGGCCGAGGGACCCTACTGGTGCATGAATCCAGGCACCGGGCCTCTAGTTTATTAATGTTTATTACTTATACTAGGAGCCCGGTGCACAAAAATTTGTGCACTTGGAGGGTGGGGGTCTCTCAGCCCGGCCTGTGCCCTCTTGTAGTCTGGGACACCTCGGGGGGGATGTCCACGTGCTTGGCATGCCTGGCCAGCCTGGGTGAGGGGCTGAGGGCCATTTTCAGCATGTTCCTGCACTGGGGGGTGGGAGGGCTGGTGAGTGCAGACCTGGACGTTTCCCACCAGAGGGCCCACAATCACACACGCCTGGTGGGCCCCCACCGCTGAGGGGACACACCTGGCACAGAGCTGGGTGGCGAGCCAGGGGCGGACGCGGGTGCAGGATCCCTCGGTGGGGCCCTGCTGCTGAGCAAACACACCCGGGTGGAGCCGGGCAGCAAACTGGCTTCGGATTCTCAGCACTGTGCAGCAGACGCTCCCGCACGCCCCCGAGGAGGCCCCCGGGGTAGAGCCAGGCTGCGGATCCCGGACGACTGCTCCTACACACCCTGCAAAGGCCCCTGCGCTCCCGCAAGCCCCGGGGAGGCCCCCAGGGGGCGGAGCCAGGCAGCGGACCCAGGACAGCTGCTCCTGCAAGCCCCATGGAGGACCCACTCTCCCACATGCCTGGTGGAGGCTCCCGGGGGGTGGAGCCAGGCAGTGGACCCGGGGCGGGCGCTCCTGGACTTCCCGAGGAGGCCCCAGGCCAGACCCCCCCCCCCACAGAGCTGACACACCTGGCACAGCTATGCCGGCCTGCAGTGGAGGCTCCCAGTGCAGAGCCACCCTGCCAGCCTCCATCTTGGCTGGGTTAATTTGCATACAGCCGCTCTGATTGGCTGGTGGGCGTGGCTGTGAGCAGAGGCTCAGCCAGCCTAGGCAGGCAGTTGCAACAGAAGCCTTTGGCTGTTGGCCTCCATGGCAGTTGCAACAGAAGCCTTTGGCTGTTAGCTCCATGGCTGTTGGCCTCCATCTTGGCTGGGTTAATTTGCATACAGCCACTCTGATTGGCTGGTGGTAACAGTCAAATTTGCATGTTTCTCTTTTATTATAGAAGATATTGATCTCCAAAATATTGTTTCAGTGTGTAATGAATATTTTAAAAAGTATTGAGTTATTTTACATTTCTTTTTATTTGTTTTTTATTATTTTTTAAATTGATTTTAGAGAGGAAGGGAGAGGGAGAGAAAGATAGAAACATCAGTGATGAGAGGGAATCATTGATTGGCTGCCTCCTGCACGCCCCCCACTGGGGATCGAGCCCGCACCTTGGGCATGTGCTCTTGACTGGAATCGAACCCGAGACCCTTCAGTCCGCAGGCCGACGCTCTGTCCACTAAGTGAAACCACCCAGTTTTAAAAACTCAGTGCGCACTTACCATCTACAGGGCAAGCCACACTCCCCGTGCTCTGTCACCCCTGCGGCTGGCGGCCTGTACAGATGGCGCGGATGAGACGGTCCAGCCCAGGATAGATAGTTCTGGCACAACAGCTGTGGGGAGTGACTGCCTGTGTGCAGCTTTGTAACCACGGGGATCCTGAAGTCTAAGGCGACTCTTCTTCTTTTCCAGGCTCCGAGTGCTCTGGGATGGAGCAGCCGTGCAGGGGGTGAGGACCCAGCTCTGGGACCGCGTCACCGACGTCCTTTCATTGTGAGATCGGCTCGAGCAGACTGACCTGGAGGAGGATGTCGGTGGGCCTTTCGCTGCTGCTCCCCATTGCGGGGCGGACCTTCCTCCTCCTGCTCTGCGTGGCCATGGCTCAGTCCCATTGGCCAAGTGAACCCTCGGAGGCCGCCAGGGCCTGGGAGAACCAGCTGGAGGCGTCCATGCACTCGGTGCTTTCAGGCCTCCCGGAGGCTGTCCCCACGGTGGCTGGCATTCCTGACGGCACGGCTGTCGTCGGGCGCTCGTTCCGAGTGACCATTCCAGCAGATGTGATTGCTTCTGATGGGGAAGTCAAGGTGAGACGGGGCACGAAGAGTGAGTGAGGAGAATTAGTCATCGTCCATTGTAGTTTTAGGGTCCAGGGTTTCGGTTCTATGCCCCAGCAATGCTGAGCTCAGTTTTTCCAGAACCTGCTTATTGTGCCTCAAGAGGGGAACAGTCGCTGAGGTTCATAAGAGGGTCCCCGTATATCTCAGAATAGCATCCTAAACCTTGGTTCTTCTTTTTTTTTTTTTTAAATTATTAAATCTTGACAGGTAATTCTTTTTTTAATATATTTTATTGATTTTTTACAGAGAGGAAGGGGGAGAGATAGAGAGTTAGAAACATTGATCAGCTGCCTCCTGCACACCTCTTACAGGGGATGTGCCCGCAACCAAGGTACATGCCCTTGACCGGAATCGAACCCGGGACCCTTGAGTCCGCAGGCTGACGCTCTATCCACTGACCAAACCGGTCAGGGCTCTTCTTTTTTTTTTAAATATTGATTTTTTTTACAGAGAGGAAGGGAGAGGGAGAGTCAGAAACATCGATGAGAGAGAAACATTGATCAGCTGCCTCCTGCACACTCCCTACTGGGGATGTGCCCGCAACCAAGGCACATGCCCTTGACTGGAATTGAACCTGGGACCCTTGAGTCCGCAGGCCGATGCTCTATCCACTGAGCCAAACCAGTTAGGGCCTAAACCTTTATTCTTACTCCTATTTTTAAAAAACACATTTTTATTGATTTCAGAGAGGAAGAAGGAGGGAGGGAGAAATATCCATGATGAGAAAATCATGGACAGGCTGCCTCCTGCATGCCCCACCCTGGGGATCAAATCCACAACCCTGGCATGTGCCCTGACTGGGAATTGAACTGTGACCGCCTGGTTCATAGGTCGACGCTCAACCACTGAGGCATGACAGCTGGGCCTTACTTCCATTTTGAGGGTGTCACCACTAAAAAGCCTTTGCATATGTCCCCTTAAAGATCTCTAGGTCATCAACTTAGGGATTAGATGGAAAAAGGCCTGTGTATAGGAAAAGGTCTTTCATTAACCATGGGGTTAAACCCAAGAAATACAGAACTTTTAAATGCTTTGAACCTATTTTTTAAAAATGAAGTATGAATAATATAGGAGTTTTGCTCGAATTTAGTATTCTATGTTTACTAATGTATTTGGTCACTTAGGAACCAAAATTAGTACCAAACTTCAGCCTGGCCTCATCTCCTTTGGAGCAGCAATTGAGAAAACGGGGGTATCTGAGACCGTGTGAGGGTAGAAAGAGCACCTTGGCCGATCCGGGGTGCACATCAGGCAGCACAGGGAGCTTCCGTGTGAAGAAGCACCCTGCTGTGTCGGGGGGCGGGACCTGGCCATTCCCTTCTGAGTTGTGAGTGCGTTTGCGTGGTGGCCCTGCGGGTGTGAGTGTCCGGCCCCCCTACACTGCGCGCATCTCCTGGATCCGAGGTCAGCACCCCTTTCTTCAAGGGCCAGATGGTATGTTCGGCTTCAGAGGCCCTCTGATTTCTCTTACGATTCTCCAGCTCTGCCATGTGGTGCAGAGAACCCACAGACAGTCTGTACATGCATGGACGTGGCTGTGCTCCAGTAGGACTTGACTTGTGGACACAGAAGGTGAAATGGGAATTTCATGTGATTTTCACAGGTCAAGAAATGGTATTGTTTTGCTTACTGATTTTTTAAAATCACTTGAAAATGCAAACAAACAAACCTATTTTTAGTCCTGGGCTGTCCAAAACCAGGTAGTGGAGGCCAGATTTAGCTCCCCACTATCCCTGACCTACAGCATCCATTCCTTAGAGGTGTGGCTTAGAAACAAACTGAAAATATTTTAATATCTATATTTAGGCTTGGCTGGTGTGGCTCAGTGGTTGAACATCGACCCATGAACCAGGAGGTCACGGTTCAATTCCCGGTCAGGGAACATCCCCAGTAGGGAGCGTGTAGGAGGCAGCCGATCTATAATTCTCTCTCATCATTGATGTTTCTCTCTCTCTCTCCCTTTCCCTTCCTCTCTGAAATCAATAAACCTATTTAAAAAATGCTAGCCAATAAAAAACATCGGTGCCCAGTTAAGGCAGTTTTACATCCGTATTGCATTTAGACTTGTGCGCACACGTAGTGTTGAACACACCAACGGTTAGTGGTTTAAAACAGCCCGTGTGTTTTGCTCATGTTTGTGGCCAGGAATGGAGGGACTCAGAGCTCGCCTGGGAACCTTACCCCAGCTAGAGTGCTCCTGGCGGCTGGAGGCCACACTTCCAGGGCTGCTCGTGCGTGATGGCGTGATGGGAGCTCGTGCGCGATTTGCTCTGATTCAGTCAATAAAAATGCAAACTCCCTGTCGGTAGGGAGTGTAGCTGGGGCTGCTGGCCAGGTCCTAGGTTCCTTTCCAGGCAAACCTTTCCACGGCTGCTCGGACTTCCGCATGGCACAGTAGCTGGGCTCCTTGATGAGGTGGTTCAAGAAGCAGGATGTGGGAGGTGCCAGTCTCCTCAGGCCTGGGCTTGGAAACTGCACAGCAACTGTCTTACACGCCACTGGGCAGAGCATGAACAGAGTCTCGTTGGTCTTTACCCACAACTTGCCCCTCTCTGCCCCCAGCCCAGGCATCTAGATTAGAAACGGCCACAAATTCCAGGCCCCTCTCCGTGCCCCAAGCATCACGGTGTCCCTCTCCAACTATGAGCATCTAGAGCAGTGGTCAGCACCCTTTCTCTTCAGGGGCCAGATCTCTCACGATTCAGAGCAAATTGCAAGGTCCCACACCCCAGACACAAGAGGGGTGATTATGCCACTTCCCCTGACGCTCGGCGGCCCACCCTCACCCACCCCCTCCTGTGCTCTCTTCTTTTTCCCCGTCGGCCCCTTCTCTTCAGGTCGTGGCTTGTTGGCAGGGTGGCCTTGTGATCGCAGAGGCAGTCGTGCTTCTGAAGGTGCAGCTCACTTCCATAAGCTCTTTCTAGTTTGTGGGTCGCCATGTATTCTTCAGAATCCCCCAGCAAGCCTGATGCGACTCTGGCCGTTCAGTGAGGAATGACAGTTTCAGGGTACATTTCTTGTGCCACTGCAGATTTGGTGTGGATATCCTAACCCCTCCCTGGTGGCCCTCATTCCAGTGGCTGTGGAATGTCTTACATGGGTTCCTTTTGACCACGGGTGCCTGGCAGTGCTGCGGCGCGCCAGGCATTTGCTGCATCTGGCAGAGACGCTTAACAGGCTTAATCTCAGGAGGAGGAAAGAGGTTTTACTGGAAAACAGGATTTTATCTGAGCATATTTATCGGTAAGCAGACCACTTAGTAGCTGATGAGCCTGCAGAGAAACATGAAGATGTGTGGCTCTTCATCCCGGCAGTCCCGCCGTCCGTCCGGGAGAGCGGGGTGGGGAGTCGGAGCTGATGCCGCCCTCCCTGGCGCTTGGGTTTCCCTAGAGCGGGATTGAAGTCTTTCTGTTAAAGGAGTTGTTTCCCTCATTATAATAATGGGGCATAAGTATACGCTGTAGAAAAGGGAAAAAGGAAACCTTTCGTGGTTCCTCCCACTCAGCAAACTCCATTACTTTCTGTCTTCACTGAGAGACGGCCATGCCGCATGCCCCCCAGACGTTAGGCCTGGGAGCGCACTCCCTGGGTGGTTAAGCATTTTCTGAGAATATAATGTAACTTTCTCTTTTCTTAAAATATATTTTTATTGATTTCAGAGAGGAAGGGAGAGGGAGCGGGAGAGAGAGAGAGAAACATCAAAGGTGAGAGAGAATCATTGACCGGCTGCCTTCTGCACGCCCCACTGGGGATTGAGCCTGTAATCCAGGCATGTGCCCCTGACCGGAATCGAACCCGGGACCCTTCAGTCCGCAGGCTGACGCTCTATCCATCGAGCCAAACCGGCCAGGGCCCTGCCTCTGTTCTTGACCCCTCAGTGTTTTCCATGCTGAGACAAGAGACAGCTTTATCTTTGTAAAGCTTTATCGGCTTCACAGCCCCTTCTCCCCTTCAAGAGCTGCACTTGGGAGCCAGCAGCAGTCGCCCTGCCTGCCACACCTACCACGCTCGGCCCCCCCCCTCCTTCCTTCCTTCTGTCGGCATCACCTGCGCCAACCTGAACCCCACCTGGGTCTTTTCCCTCCACACAGTGAAAGTCGCTTTCCCACAAAACCCTGTGCTACCTTCTTAGCAGATTTCTGTACTTGGAATTTTTCATTTTGTTAGTCTGCATGTGTGACTTCTGTCACACAGTAGGCCCTCAAATGCATATGGGCTGGCGGAAGGAGTGAGGATCCCGGCAGGGCCTGCAAACCTGCTTTGGATTGTCAAAGCCCAACTGGCCGTGTGCAGGGAGAATGCCAGCCCGTGTGGGGCAATGAGACTCGGCCACCTGTGGGCTCCTAGGAGAGTGGGTCTTCTGGCTGCTTTGCACATGGCTGGCTGCCTCGTGAGGACTCGTGGGCAGAGCTCTGCCCGAGATGTGCTGAGCTCAGATGGTGGGATGCTCCCCTCGCTGATGGTCAGGGCTGTGCCTGGGGCTGTGATGGAGGAAGGCAGTGCTTGCAGCAGACTGAGTCACGGCACTGAGAGGCTAGAAGGTGAGGGCTCACGCTAACGGGCTGCGTGGGCCGCCTGCCGAGGCTTTTGTGATCTGTGTGGGGCGTGGGTTATGCTGTCTCGGGAGGTTGTAGCAACTCGGGGCGTCACAGGGGCAGAGGGTGTGCTTGGCGTCAGCCAGGTGTGCCCACCAGCGGTGCCCACACTGGATACACCGGGCTGCGGGGAAGCCGCAGGCGGGGAGAGTGGAGGGAGCTGCCTGCCTGGAGGGTGGGCCTGAGGCCTGAGCCTGTGCCCTGCCCCACAGCCGACACCTTCCCATCCCGAGCCCATCCAGAGCCCCGTCCAGCCTCGGCCTGGCCAGCACTGCTGCTCCCCTGTTGTCTCAGCTCTGCCTCAGGAATAGGTTTGATATGTTCAGCCCCAGCTCACCTCCCAGTGGACTCCATGGACTCGATGATGCAAGGAGGGCTGCGGGCCCTGGTGGCCGCCTGACCGCCCTGTGGGACCTGTGCCTCGAGCCTCTCTCCCTCCTGCGGACTCAGGACACCCCAGCAGGTGGTCCTGGCGAGGGCTCCTTTGGGCTGGATGGGTGCCATGTAGAGCTGAGCCCAGGTCCTGGCTGTTCTTGGCTCTCACAGCTGCCATGGACCCTAGGGCACCCTCCCTCCGCCTCAGGGTCTCCGGGGCCAGGCCCCCGACTCCAGCTTGCCCTGCTGAGTGGACCCACCGTGCACCTTACCCGCCTGCCGCTGGCTCCCTCGGGAGGGCGCCTTTCCTCTGACGGAAGAAATGTGGCTCCCTGGCCACAGAGGGTGAGGAGATGCCCCAGCCCTTCCTCTGGGGGCGGGGGCTCCTGGAGGGACTGGGCTGCCCCCTCGAGCCCCTCCTGGATGGCTTCACCCCTGTTGCCCCTCAGCCTCCTGGCCCAGAGACAATGCGACTTCCCTTCAGCCCAAGATGCCGGCAGCCTGGGAGCAGCCCTTCCTGGGGCCATGCTCAGCGCTGGCCCTGCCCCCGATTGTTCCTCTGAGAACAATGGCCGCTTTGGCCGGGACGGAGAGCTCATGAAAGGAGCGTTTCTTCGATGCTTGAGGGCTTTGTGGCCGCCCCGCCCGCCTGCGGGAGATGAACTGCGGGAGATGAACTGGGGTTTCTTCCTGCGGGAGTGGGTGCTGCCCGGCTCTGAATGGGCCCCTTGTGAGCGCCACCCGCGAAAGGCCGGGTGGAGGGCCGGCAGCCCTGGGTGGGTCGTCAGAACAGCATTCGCCTGGACGCATCAGCTCACGTACTTAGGAAAATACAGCTTCTGTGTTTTGAAATAAATACTGACAAGGACTGAACGGACGTGACAAAGTCAATATAGATGGTGACAGGGCTTGGGACAGAGCGACCCGCTCAGAAGGTCACTACGCTCAGCTGCCTCTCACTTTTGGGGAATAAGGTTAATTTTTGCTTTTAGGTGAGAGCAGGCACCGTTAGTAAACACTTCATAATCAGACCAGAAAGGCCCTGACTGGGCTGGACAGCTGTGTCCACGGTGTGGTCCCGTGGCCGTGGCCTTTGTGGCACGAGCCGCGTGCTGGTGTGAGGTCTGCATGTCTAGGGGATCGATGGTTTTTCGTGGGTGTGGCTCTGCGTTACTTGCACCCCTCCCACCATGGCTCTTCACCTTCTGTGTGGAGAACGTCTTCACCTTTGACCTCAAGCCAAAGCTTCTTCCTGTTGACTGTGGCCCGTGGCCCCCCCCAGCCGGCCCAGCCACGAGGCTGTCCGTTGTGGGTTTGCAGAGTTGATCTTGGCCACAGAGCAGATTAGGCTCATTGTCACGGTCCATGACGTGGATGTGAGCACATGGGGGCCTCTGATGCTTGACTCCTGCCTCCCTGAGCAGAGGAGACCACACCGTCGGCCCTGACCCAGCATGTCTGAGAGCCTCCAGGATGGCTCTGTGGTGCCCGGCGCAGACAGCTACAGCTGGCCCAGCTCTGCAGCGTGGCGAGAGGCCCTGGCGGGGGGTGGGGGGGTGCTACAGGACGCAGGCAGGGCCACCTTGAAGTGGGCCACTGAGAAGACCCTCCAGTACACCTGTGGGGGGTTCAGGGAAAGGCTCAGCTAACCCGACTGTCCTGTCTTGAGGGTTAGTTGGAAGGGTCACGACTACAGCCCAGAGGAGCCCTTCAAAAGGTTTGCAGCGTGAGAAAGTGTTCAAACGCAGTTTATTATACGTCATTGCCTCTTTGCCGGCCATCATCAGCTCACCGGCGACACGGTGTGCGGTGTCCGCCCATCTCTCTGGAGTCTTCTCTGGCCATGTCCAAGTCCTACAGCTCCTGCCTGGGTAGGACACCCAGGGTGGGCTCTAGGTGGTAAGACGGGTTTTCTTGGTTCCAGAAGCCAAAGGTCATAGAGTTAATTAGGCCCCAGGGCGAGGCCGGTTTCAGCTGGTCTTCCTATTGTGCCTCAGCGGCTGGCATCCTGTGCATGGAGCCCTTTGCCCACGTGAGGACTAAGGAACGGGAGCTCCTCCACCGCTTGCTCTTCTCCGGGTGGGGAAGGGCCCTGAGTGGGGGCGGCTTGTGCTGCCCAGGGGTTTGAGGTTGGACTGTGGGAGAGACCGTCCCGGGATGAGCAGAGTCTGTTACTAGTCCGCTAGTGCTCACGGAGGGGGGACCCACACCTTCCCCCGTGGCAGCCCCCCGGCTTGCTCGGGCAGCCTTGACTCCTTCTGGGTGCCCTTTGTGGTTTTGGTTCTCAGTGTTTCTGGATGTACTTTATGGATCAAGATTTCTGGCACTGGGCATGTGTGGTTCGAGGTCTTATTTTTCTCCGTGTGGGCTTCCCTTCCACCTCAGAAGCTTGTCCACGCTGAGGGCTGCTGAAATGGCAAAGATTTCTGGCTCTTTCTGGCCTGGGATGTTCTCAAGGGGGCTTTGCCCTGCAGATGCTGCCTCCTGCCGGTGTTGTGTTCCCACTGCTGCATGAAGGCCCCTCCAGGCGCCTCATTGTAAGGTCAGCAGGCCTGTCTCTGCCACTCCAGGCAATGGGGGTGGGGGACTGGGGAGAGGCTGAGTGACCGGAAGCCCTGGGGAGTCCATGGGTGGGACCAGCCTGTCCCCAGCTTCACGTGCTGGTGCTGGAGCGCCCCGTGAGCTGATTCGGTCTCTCCCCTGCCACTCCCAGCCCAGCAGCCCTTAGGAGTTAGTTGTGGGTGGGAACAGAACCAAAGGCTCCAGAGATAGTGAGAGCCTGGGTGCCCCAGCACACCTGCTGGCGACTGAGAGGCAGTGAGTGCTGGTGTTGGGGCCCCACAGCAAGTCCTCCCCTTCCCAGGACCCCAGGTTTCCATCCACTTCTGCGGGCAGGGAAGTGGCTCGCGGAGGGCACAGCCCGGCCTGTTCCCCTAGAAGACCCTGGCTTCCCCTCCGCAGTCGTCTTGTCCCTGGGTGCTTTGAGCTTCTGTTTTGGGGATGAGTCGGGAGACAAGGCCTCAGGTTCCGCGTCCTAGGCCAGTTGGGAGGGGGGCTGGGGAGTGGGGCCTGGGCATGCCCTGACCCGTCCACGCAGCAGCTTTGCTTCCCCGCGTCCGGGTGGTGGGGAAGCAGCACCGAGCGTTCAGCACGTGCCTGGTGCTGTGATGGGCGGAATGGCATTGTCTCCCCCTTCACAGAGGAGAAGACGGGCTGTGGGTGGGTTGGGCCTCAGCCCAGGCTCCTGCCGACGGGGCTTCCCCTCAGCTGGGCTGTTACAGGATGAGCCCCGGCTTGTCACCGAGGCTGTCTCTCAGCAGGAACTCTCTATCCTGCTTCATCCTTGGGCCCTGAGGGAAGGGGCCAGAGTTCTGAGAGCTGAAGGATGTCCGACTCCATGGACCGGGCTCCTGGTTTGTCAAGTGAGCAGGTGTTGCCCCCACGGAGCACCTGGAGGACAGGCCGCTGGTGGACCCCTCGGTGACCGTGGGTGCTGCCAGTCCTCCAGGCATGTCCGACTTCCCATTCAGGGGCTTTCCCCACGTGGCGCGGTGCCTGTGGAATCCGGTGTGCTCTGCTCCTGCGGTCTCCGTGTTCCCTTTGATTCCTTGAGCTTCTGCTGGGGGGTGTGAATGCGAGACAAAGCCCCCCTGTGAAGCGAGTCAGTGTCATGCACAGTGCTGCCGGCTGCACTGCCACGACCATGATGCTCTAGGTGCAGGGTTAGAGTTCAGTTAGAGCCTTTCCTCCTGCCTCGGCGACCCCACGACCCTGGGAGCCGTGCTTCAGGCTGCAGACCCAGGTCGAGGACCTGCCCTGTGGCCAGGCCTGGCCGGGGCTCTGGGCCCCTGAGGAGCCAGAATCGCAGAGGCGAAGGCAGGCAGGGGCGCCGGTTGGAGCCTCGGCCCCGTGTCTCTGACAGGGCTTGGCCTCTGCCTGTAGCGCTGGAGGCAGACCCGAGCGAGAGAACTGGAGTCAGGAATCGACACAGAGCTGCCGGCTCTGTCCTCGTCTCCCGGTTAGACACGGAGCACGTTAACTTGCTTCGGTGAAACCTGTGTTATTTGTACATGCCGTTGACATGGCGGCATGTTACTGGGCATAGTGCAGCTAAACGCGTGTCTTTCGAGACGGGCTGTGTGGGAGCCTAGGCAGAGAGTGGCCTGAGTTCATTCCTAGGAAAGCCCGCAGCACAACGGTGGCTGTTGGGTCGGCAGGTGGGACACTGGAGGGGTGGCCCTCCTCTGCCCTGTGCAGGGGGCAGACTTGGGAAAGCCCCGGGGCGGCTCGCTCATCTGCTGCTGGAGGAAGTCAGGGTCGGGCACAGGCCTGGCCAGCCAGTTGGTACCCATGTTGGGAGCCTCTCCTCTGTACAGGTGGCTTTTCCTTCCTGACTTCACCCAGAGCTCCATCCAGGCCCCCCTCTGCCAGGTGTGCTCTCCTCTCAGTGGTGGCTGTGGGGCGGAGGGCAGAGGCCGAGGTCCGCACCCTGATCACTGCTGCCACCTCTCAGGACCCTCGGCCCTGCCACCCTGCGAAACGTCTCACGGGTCCCCAGCTGCTCCGTTGGGCCTTACGTCTTTGCTTCAGGTTTTTTTGTAAAGTGAGCATTCAAACGTTGCTTTATATGTTTATAGGTGATTGAGGCTGTTTACGTATTTAACATAATAGAAGTAAAAAAAAAAAGGAAAGCACAGTTTTTTAGCTAAAGCATTTGAAATAAGTATTTTTTATAGCTAAAAAAACGTGTAAAGGAAAATATACTTAATGTTTTTCATGGATCTGAAAATACCAGTTTCTACAGATTCTTACCATTTCTGATGCTGGCAGTGTCTGCAGCGAATGGTTAGTGAGTTGGCTGAGGAGGGACTGCGGTATATTAGACGGCCGTGCCCCTCCCATGGTGGAATGTGGTGTCGGCAGAGGGAGGGGCCTGTCGCTGTTGTAAGCCCCACAGTGTCTGTTTTATTTAATGTGTTTTTATTGATGTCAGAGAGGAAGGGGGAGGGAGAGAGACACATCCATGATGAGAGAGACTCACTGATCGGCCGCCTCTGCACGCCCTACACCTGGATGGAGCCCGCAACCCGGGCCTGTGCCCCGACCAGAATCAAACCATGACTTCCATGCTCAACCACTGAGCCACCTTGGCCGGGCCCCACAGCATTCTTGGGCCCCAGGGCATCTGTTCTCTGGGCTGAGTGCCAGCCCCGCTATCTCGCCACTGTGTGGCCTTGACCTTTCGCGCTAGCCCACCCGGCAGCCAGCCTCTCCCGACAGCCCAGTGAGCCCTCAGCAGGAACTGAGTTGAGGCGAGGCCGTCGTGAACGGGTGCCCGTGTCAGGTTAGTCGGGAGGCAGCGCAGGTCGCACTCACCTCACGCCGGGTCTCTTCCAGGTCTCTGCTGCCGGGAAGGAGGCCTTGCCGCCCTGGCTGCACTGGGACCCGCAGAGCCGCAGCCTGGAGGGCCTCCCCCTCGACACTGATAAGGGGGTGCATTACATCGCGGTGAGTGCTGCTCGGCCGGGGGCCAACGGGAGCCACGTCCCCCAGGCCTCCAGCGTGTTCTCCATCGAGGTTTACCCCGAGGACCACAGCGAGCTGCAGGCCGTGCGGGCGGCGCCCGACCCCGGGGAGCTGGCGGCCTCTGCCTGTGCTGCGGACGAGCCCGTGACCGTGCTGACGGTCATTCTGGACGCCGACCTCACCAAGATGAGCCCACAGCAGAGGGTGGCCCTGCTGCGCAGTATGCGGAGCTTCTCGGGGGTGGAGCTGCCCAGCATGAAGCTGGTGCCCGTGGTGAACAACCGGCTGTTCGACATGTCTGCCTTCATGGCAGGCCCAGGCAACGCCAAGAAGGTGGTGGAGAACGGCGCCCTGCTGTCCTGGCGGCTGGGCTGCTCCCTCAACCAGAACAGCGTGCCTGACATTCGCGGTGTGGAGGCGCCTGCCCGCGAGGGGGCCATGTCCGCCCAGCTGGGCTACCCCGTCGTGGGTTGGCACATCGCCAACAAGAAGCCCCCTCTCCCCAAACGCATCCGGCGGCAGATCCATGCCACACCCACGCCTGTCACTGCCATCGGACCCCCCACCACAGCCATCCAGGAGCCGCCGTCCAGGATCGTGCCCACCCCCACGTCTCCAGCCATTGCTCCTCCCACAGAGACCATGGCGCCTCCGGTCAGGGACCCTGTTCCCGGGAAGCCCACAGTCACCATTCGCACTCGTGGTGCCATTATTCAGACCCCAACTCTGGGCCCCATCCAGCCCACTCGGGTGTCAGAAGCTGGCACCACGGTTCCTGGTCAGATCCGCCCAACGATGACCATTCCTGGCTACGTGGAGCCCACGGCGGTCGCTACCCCTCCCACGACTACCACCAAGAAGCCACGAGTATCCACGCCAAAACCAGCCACGCCTTCCACTGACTCCTCCACCACCACGACGCGCAGGCCGACCAAGAAGCCACGCACCTCCCGGCCGGTGCCCCGGGTCACCACCAAAGCGCCCATCACGAGACTGGAGACGGCCTCCCCGCCCACACGCGTCCGCACCACCACCAGCAGCGGGGTGCCCCGCGGGGGGGAGCCCAACCAGCGCCCGGAGCTCAAGAACCACATCGACAGGGTGGACGCCTGGGTCGGCACCTACTTTGAGGTGAAGATCCCGTCAGACACCTTCTACGACAAGGAGGACACCACCACGGACAAGCTGAAGCTGACCCTCAAGCTCCGCGAGCAGCAGCTGGTGGGCGAGAAGTCATGGGTGCAGTTCAACAGCAACAGCCAGCTCCTGTACGGCCTGCCCGACAGCGGCCACGTGGGCAAGCACGAGTACTTCCTGCACGCCACCGACAAGGGCGGCCTGTCGGCCGTCGACGCCTTCGAGATCCACGTGCACAGGCGCCCGCAGGGGGACAAGGCGCCCGCGCGCTTCAAGGCCACGTTGGCGGGCGACGCGGCGCCGGTGGTGAGCGACGTCCACAGGAAGATCGCGCTGGTGAGGAAGCTGGCCTTCGCCTTCGGGGACCGCAACTGCAGCACCGTCACCCTGCAGAACATCACGCAGGGCTCCATCGTGGTGGAGTGGACCAACAACACGCTGCCGCTGGAGCCCTGCCCCAAGGAGCAGGTGGCGGGGCTGAGCCGGAGGATCGCCGAGGACGACGGGAAACCCCGGGCCGCCTTCTCCAACGCCCTGGAGCCCGACTTCAAGGCCCTGAGCGTGGCTGTGAGGGGCTCCGGGAGCTGCCGGCACCTGCAGTTTATCCCTGTGGCACCGCCCAGGCGGGTGCCCTCTGAGGCGCCGACCACCGCGGTGCCCGACAGGGACCCCGAGAAGAGCAGCGAGGACGACGTGTACCTGCACACGGTCATCCCGGCCGTGGTGGTCGCCGCCATCCTGCTCATCGCCGGCATCATCGCCATGATCTGCTATCGCAAGAAGCGGAAGGGCAAGCTCACCCTGGAGGACCAGGCCACCTTCATCAAGAAGGGCGTGCCTATCATCTTCGCCGACGAGCTGGACGACTCCAAGCCGCCCCCCTCCTCCAGCATGCCTCTCATCCTGCAGGAGGAGAAGGCCCCCCTCCCGCCCCCCGAGTACCCCAACCAGAGCGTGCCCGAGACCACTCCTCTGAACCAGGACACCGTGGGAGAGTACACGCCCCTCCGTGAGGAGGATCCCAACGCGCCTCCCTACCAGCCTCCCCCGCCCTTCACAGCCCCCATGGAGGGCAAGGGCTCCCGCCCCAAGAACATGACCCCATACCGGTCACCCCCTCCCTACGTGCCCCCTTAACCCACAAGCGCCTAGGCGGAGGCAGGGTAGGGCAGGGCCCTGGAGACAACACAGTGTTGTCGTGGAGACCGGTGGCCTGCATACCACCGCCCAGTGGGCGGCGACACCTGACCTAGCACACACTGACGCGGGGCTGGACACGCCCGCCTCTCTGCCCTCCTAACCCCAAAGCAGCTGGAGAGGCTTTGGGGACATTTTTACTTTTCTTTTTTGCCTAACAGCTTTTTGTTTGTTCATAGCGAGCTCTTGGCTGCGTGTGGCTGGCTGGCTCTGAAGCACCGCTGGATGGAGGTGGCTGGAGGAGTGAGCAGCCGATGAGCTCACAGGCAGTGCTGGGCGGCCTGCGGCCTCTGCGTTTTGCCTTTAACACTAACTGTACTGTTTTTTCTATTCACGTGTGTCTAGCTGCAGGATGTAACATGGAAAACAGTAGCTAAAGATTACATTCAAAGGACTTTCGTAAGGTTAAGTTTTTACATTTAATCTGCTGTTTACCTAAACTTGTATGTATAATTTTTGGGTGGGTGTGGGAAATTGCTTTGCTAAAAATAAGCTCCCAGGGTGTTTCAAACTTAGAAGACCAAGGGACAGTCTTTTTTATCAAAGGAATCCTATTTTTTCACACTACGTAAACCTGGTTGCTCTGATCCCCCAGAGCCTGACTGGGGGCCTCCCGGCCCTGGCTTAGGGGCCAGGGCCCTGGTGCTGGGCTTGCTCTCCTGCTGTAGCCAAGGGCTGGAAGCTGGAGGGGCCTCTGGGCCGTGGACATCACCCCACCCCATGCACGCTCGCAGCTCACCACCGAGGAGTCTTCGTTTCCATAGAAACGGGGCTCCAAGAGGCAGTGGGCCACGGCCCCCAACCTAGGTGCTGCAGGGTGGGCCAGCTGCTCATGGGGTGCCTGGGGAGGTCGAGGGTCTCGACCACATCAGCCTGGTTTCTTTTCCCTTCTGTGTTTTCCCCCTAAAAGGAATATCATGGCTTTTGAAACACTCAATGGGGGACATTTTGGTGAAGATGCAATATTTTTGTCATGTGATGCTCTTTCCTCACTTGACCTTGGCCTCATTGTCCCAAAAGTCCACAGCCCGCCCCCTACCCCTCCACCCCCCCTTCTCTGGCGCTCCAGTCCCAGGCCTGGGGCCTGCCGGCTGGGAAAGGCTGGCGGCTGGGGAGGAGTGCCAGCAGTAGTTCATAGTGAAAACCTGTGGGCTCTCAAAGCTAATTTTTTACTAAAGTTTTTATACAGCCTCAAATTGTTTTATTAAAAAAAGATTTAAAATGGTGATGCTTACAGCAGTTTGTACAAGTTCTTAGTGTCGACTCCATGGAACTGACGGCTTTGCTCATTTTGATTTGGTTTTATTTTTTACCCTTCCTTCCCCCCCCCCCTTTTTTTTTGTCCCTTTCTTATCGGCTTAAATTCTGGAATTACACTGGGGCTCCTTTTGCCTTTTTTAGCAGAGTGTCCGTCCGTCCATCTGCATCTCTGTCCCATGACTCAGGGGCGCCCCCTCTGCTTGGATTTTCCTCCTTTGGGAGAAACCATTTGAACGTGACTTTTGAGGCCTGAGAGTTACTGGCGGTACCTTTAAGGGAGGAATGCCTTCTGCAATAATGTGATGGAGGGTGGTGGTGGGTCCAGGCTCCCTTTGCACACCGAGCAGCCACTTCTAAGCCATATAGACCTTTTTGCAGAGGATCATGTGTGCTGCCTCCGGAGGGAGGGCCGTCAGGAGGGTTTCCCCCGGGCCTTCCAGAGGGTCTTGCTCCCGGGCCTTCTCCGCAGGGCCCAGCCCCTCTCTCCCCTGCCCGGCTCCAGTGGGAGCTTGAGTGGGCAGTGCCCCTGTGGGGGCGCCTGCAGATGGAGGCTCTGTGGACATCTGGTGACCGGGCCTTGTGCCTCCAAGCCCGAGTTTCCCCTATGCCCAGAGTCAGGAGCGCACGGCAGGTCTGACCTTAGAGAGACTAGTTTTGATGACCTCATCAGAAAGTAAACAGTTTTGGTGTTCCAGGTGAGGGCTCTGAAAGGCTTTCCAAACAGCTCAGTTGCCCCTAGCAACCCCACCACGGGGCACGGCCATACAGAGATGTGGCTGGCCCAGAATGGTCTGTTGCCATAGCAACTGGAGGCGCTGGGGCAGTGAACAGAATAACAAGAGCAACAATGCCTTTGCAGGCAGTCCCCACTCCCCCTGTGCGGGCTGCCCACGACGGCTGCTGCGTCGGCCTCTGTGAGACAGCCAATCTCACATTCAAGTGTTCACCAACCACTGGCGTGTTCTATTTCCTTCTGTATGGGTTTAAGATGTGTTTTCTGCATTCTGTATAGAGACATATCAAACTAAATAAAAGCAGTGTCTTTATTACAATGCCATTGCCTCCAAGCATCTGTTTCCCGCACTTCTCCACGTTCTGGGACATGAGGGGGTAGGGAGGGAAGATGGGGGCCAGGCAGGCCCAGTCCAAGGTGGTTTTTGAGCTGCTCACCTTCGGGCCTTGCTGGCCTTACCAGCTCTGCACCCCTCAGCGTGGGTGAGTGTGCGCCCCAGAAGTTCTGCTCACAGGTGAGCCCTTTTTAGCACTTTCGCCTGAGCCGCTGAGACAAGAGACAAGTCTGTTTCTTTGTGTGTGGGGGGGAGGGGTGCGGGGAAGGCCCTGCCACAGGCTCTGCCCAAGTGGGTCAGCCCCTGCGGGTCCAGGGCAGGAGTCCCTCAGCCTGGGCCCCTGCAAGCTTGGGCACTTAGGGATTCCTCTGGCTGCAGCTCCACCCCAGCTCCTGCCCCCACTGCCTTGTGGCTTGGGGCTGGCCACTCTCCCAGACAGTCTCAAGGCAGGGTTGGCCTTGGCCTTGGAGTGGGGAGAAAGGGAGACCTGTTTCTGGCCAGCTGTTCTGCCCTGGGTGGGCTTGGAGGTTCTGGGATGGACAGGCCAGCTGGGAGGCTTAATGTGACTACCTGCCAGGAACACGGCCCGGGGGTGGAAGGCAGGGGGTGCCGCAGCTGTGTCTTCCAAGGCCATTGGTCACAGGACAGCTGGTATCTCATCTGGGCTCCCCCTCCACCCCCCACCTCACCATCACCCACAGCCCTAGGCCACTGCTCTGCTCATAACCTGCAAGACCCAGATGAGGCCCCATAGTGCAGCCAGAGCTGAGTGCCAGAGTGGGGGTCCTTGAGGGTCAAACTACTTCTGGAAGAAGTGCCAGGAGAGGCTGTGGCCAGTACGGGTTCAGGGACACGGGCCCCTGGGCCCAGGAAATGAGGCTGCCCTTGCTCTGTTGGCTCAAGAAGTTCTGCTTAATGTCTAACCGGAAGCCACTGGATGGAGTGAAATCATGACCCTGAATTCCAGTAGAGGGATCCCTGGTTTCAGCGGAGAACAGGAAAGTCGGCAAGGCAGGCAGAGAGAAGCCAAAGGGACTATCTGATGTTTGGCTTGGCAGCCCCACCCCCAACGCTCCTGCCAGGTCTGTGTCCTCTCCTTGATGGGTGTGGGGACTGTCTGCTCAGGTCTTTTTAAAAAAAAATTCATTGATTTCAGACAGGAAGGGAGAGGGAGTGGGAAAAACATCAGTGATGAGAGAGAGTCATTGATTGGCTGCCTGCCTCCTGCACGCCCCCCACCGAGGATCGAGCCCGCAACCCGCGCATGTGCCCTTGAATGGAATTGAACCCGGGACCCTCCAGTCTGCAGGCCGACGCTCTATCCACGGAGCCAGGGCTGCTCAGGTCTTTTGAGCTGGAGGGAGGGTGATGGCGGGAAGGGGCGGGAGGGACATAATAGGGGAGAAATGGGGGTTGTCACTCGGAATCTACTTCCTATGTGCCTCTGACTCGGGGCAAGTTCCCAGGATCCCTCTGGCCTGGCTTCCCCGTCTGTGAGGAGGAAACAGCGTCCAGGACCTGGAGGGGTGGTGGGATTGGGACAAGTTGCGCCTAACGCGCTGCTTGCAAAAAGGGCAGAGAATCCAAGTGAAGATAAAGGCGTTTGCATTCTCCCCTGAGCCAGAGCTGTTGGCTGGAGGACACTGGGGTGCCTACAGCTCCTGCCAGGCTAGCTCTTCCTCTAGAATACCACCAACGTGGTGGGGACTCGAGGCTCTATTGCAGCCACCAGCCTGGCCTGCGCCTGCTCCCGAGGCTGGAAAAGTCCCGAGGAGAGGGCCTCTCCCAGCTTCCCTGGAGCGTGGGAGGCTGAGCTCACTCGGCTGCACTCCCTTAAACATACATACCCAGTGGCCACGACTTCCAATTTCCTGGCTGACCTGGTGGATGTATGTATGTGTTTTGCTTATCTTCTTATTTTTTTCTTTTCTTTAAAAAAAAAAAAAATATATATATATATATATATATATTTTTATTGATTTCAGAGAGGAAGGGAGAGAGAGATGGAAACATCAGTGATGAGAGAGACTCCTCGATGGGCTGCCTCCCGCACGCCCCCTACTGGGGACCAAACCTGCAACCCGCGCCTGTGTCCTGACCTGGCTTATAGGTCCACGCCCAACCACTGGGCCCTGTCGGCAGGGCGCTTACCTTCTTGATCACCATCTTGGGACAATGTGACTGCGGCCAAGAGAAGGCAGTGGTCCAGGTCCTACAACTAGTCCAAGACCCCAGATTCGATTCTAAACACTTTAGATTTTTTCTTTTTTATTGATGAGAAAGAGAGAGAGGAGGGGAGAGAGAGAGAGAGATTTGTTATCCCACCTACCCATGCATTCATAGGTCGAATCCTGTACATGCCCTGACCAGGGACTGAATGAAACAGTTCAGGTTTTTTTTTTTCTGATTGTAACATTTTGTTCACATTGTGGAAGGCAAAGAAGTATTGAAGCCCCCCACTGAGGGATGCTGGGTACCATTCCTTTGTGGGGACCCTAGAAGACCCAGAGAAGATAGGCCAAGATATTCAGAGTGGGGGCTCCCCTCTCCTGGGGAGGGGGCGTTGTTCCTGCAGGAGGGGCCTGCCTGAGGGCAGCTGGGGCAAGAGCAGCAGGAGACCTGGCCGCCGGGGTTCTCCGTAGCCCCACTCCCCCAGCTTCGGTGAGGGCGACCCTGGAGGCTGAGCTGGGGTGAAGCCAAGTTGGTCTGTCGGTGTCCCTGTGGCAGCTCCGCGTGGCCTGGGCGGTGTGCCCGCTGGTCGGTTCACGGCGCTGATCCCGGCAGCTCTCGGCCCAGGGAGCCCCGGGGAGACCCGATGCCAGCGTCTCTGGGCCCAAGAGGAGGAAGTGCCGTCGGCTCCCAGCAGGTGGCGCCAGAGGCCGGAGCAAACCTGCCAGCGGTGGGCGGGGCTGACCGGCCGGCCTGTGGGCGGGGCCTCAGACCCTGTGGGCGGGGCCTCAGACCCTGTGGGCGTCGCTGCCCAGACCCTGACGGCAGCGGGGCGAGTGGAGCGGGGCTCCGAGCCTGCCCTTCGCCTGGAAGTTGTCCATCGGAAGGGAAGCCGCAGGGAATAGGTGGGGGGGCCACTCCAGCGAACCTCGAAATTAGATGTATGCAGGCGGGAGCTATAGGGACTGGAACTTCGCACTCCGTGGCCTTAGCTTTTTCTTTAAACATATTTTTACTGATTTCAGAGAGGAAGGGAGAGGGAGAGAGAGGAACATCAATGATGAGAGAGAATCATCGATCAGCTGCCTCCTGCACACCTCCCACTGGGGTTGGTGCCCACAACCTGGACATGTGCCCTGACCAGGAATCGAACTATGACCTCCTGGTTCATAGATCAATGCTCAACCACTGAGCCGCGCTGCAAGGCTGCATGCCTCCAGACTTCATGTGGGCGGCGGCCAGAGGCGGTCTGCACACATCAGCCCTCCAGGCCTGACCTCCCAAGTCTCCCCTTCCTCCATCCTGAGACCTCTTGAGGCCAAAAGTGCTGTGGGATCTGGGCGGGTGGAGGGAAGGCAGGCATCTCCAGGTGCATGGTGGGGCCCCTCATCTGTGCTCCTAGGGGAAGACATTTGCCACTAGAGGCAGACGGACGGGGAGCAGATGCTCACTCCCTCCTGCAGGAAGGGCACCCTGAGGCCCAAGGGAACACCTTACTCACAGCCATGGGTGCACCAGACATCAGGGAACATCCACTTGGCAGCTGGCTAGGCCTCCCAGGGCCAGGTCTGAGGGTACAGTTGCCTTTTGTCCTGGTGTTAGCAGCTTCTGTAGAGGGCAAAGCCCAAGTTTGGAACTTGTTAAAATGTCTGGGAGTTCAGGTTAGGCCAGTTCCCTTTCTTTTTATTTTTAAAAAAAATATATTTTATTGATTTCAGAGAGGAAGGGAGAGGGGAGAGAGAAAGATAAAAACATGAATGATGATAGAGAATCAGGAGAGAGAGAAGATAGAAATATCAATGATGAGAGAGAATCATTGATCAGCTACCTCCTACAGGTCTGGGACTGGGCCTGCAACCCAAGCATGTGCCCTTGACCGGAACTGAACCTGGAACTCTTCAGTCCGCAGGCCAACCCTCTAGCCACTGAGCCAAACCAGCCAGGGGCAGTTCCCTTTCTAGAGGTCACTCCCCTCATCACTCCCCACTTCCCTCAGCACCTCTGTTGCAGAAAGTCTTGGAAGAGAAAGGTGAAGGAAGGGGCTGGCTCCAGCCAGTCCGGCAGGGAGGGGCGGTCCTCTGGGTCTGCCCGCAGGAGAGGGGGACCCACTTTGTACCCCTTGAACTCACTCACCCTCCAGGAACACGGGGCCGGTCGGGCCGGGGCCGGAGCTGGGCTTGGAGCATGCGGAAGGGCCTGGAGGAACACCAGGTATAGGTGAGTGCCTGTGCCTTCTGGAGGCATTCACTGTGACCCCAATGGCTCTGACTCAGCAACCACTGTGTCCCCCAAGCAATGCCCTGGGTCCCAGGCAGCACCTCGGCTTCCTCTTATCCAGGCCTCCTCAGAGAAGCCCTGGGCCGGGTGGGGGCTAGGGGAAATAGCGCCAGCGCCACAGCCTGCAAGCCGAGTCTTTATTTTACAGCAGATTCCACGAGGAGAGGGACAGAGCCATCTGTGAGCCCCAAAAAGATCCCAGGAGAGAGTTGGGGGGTGGGGTAGGCTTGGTTGGCATCAGCAAGGCTGCGGGGAGGGCTCAGCTGGGCACACAGCCTTTCTGCTCTCCTGGTGGCAAATGGAAGCCGCTGAGCCTTGTTATTCATTCCTCAGTCTGCACAGTCCGCTCGCTGTCAGAGGGAGCACCTTCCTGGAAAGCTGAGGCCCATGCCGGCCTCCCAGCCGGAGGGGCTATTAATAGGGAAAGAGCTGTGGCAACCCAGATGTTGCTGCCCAGCAGGTACCTGCTGCTTTCCACCCGGGGAACTGGGGGAGCTCGGGGGCTCAGGCCACCCTGATGCCTGAGGGTGATGTCAGCTGCACAGTCTGGGCCGCTGAGGCTCTGACCACGCCCACTGCTGCAGGGCCGGGCACGAGGTGCAGGGCCTGGCATCAGTGGCAGCAGGGCAAAGGCCAGACTTGGGAATCTGGGCCTTTCTGTTTGCCACGTGGGTATTGCGTCCCCATCAGAGACCCCCCTACTCCATGCTGCCCATCGGTCCTAGGGGGCGGGCACTCCCCTGAGGCTCCTGGAGACCTGCTGGGCGCTCAGTGATGACAGAGCAAACCAGGCCTGTGAACCGTCTGCTCTGCATGGGGCCAAGGTGCAGCTCGGTGGGAGGAGCCGTGGCCTGGCCGGAAACCCTGGCGGTCAAGGGCATTCTTGGAAAGGTGCTTGGGTTTGCAGGAGCCCCTCTCACGGACCTGCGGGACCAAGTGTGGGACCCTCCCCCTGGGCCGCCCATGCACGAGCTCATGTCTGAACCTCTGTCGTCTAGGCTGGTTAGGAGAAGGCAAAGGGCATGGCTTCCTCCTGGGCCTGCTCCCCACTCTCTCACTCCCCATCCATGGAGCAGGAGGTGGAGGCAACCCCATGGGAACTGGGTCCTCGTGGGGGGATGCCACAGGGGCTGAGGCGGCATTTTCTAGTTGATGGGGAGCTTTGTGCCCCGGTCTCTCCTGCAAACAGCTCCTTGCGAGCAGGGCCCAGTCTTCCCTGGGCCTGGACTGAGTGGGAGTTGGAGGCCTGAGGGGGATGGGTACTCTTGGGGGGAGAGGCAGAGCCAGCCTGGAGCCTGTCAGGGGGGTGGGGTGGGGTGTGAGGGCCAAGGGGAGCAGCGTGTTTTGACTTGGACGTTTATTCCTTGGAGAAACTGTGGCTCCATGATTTTTTCTTGTCATAACAAGTGCGTGGAAGCACACGCAGCTTATAGCATGGGACCTAATTAGCTTTCCTGGGAGCAGTGATGGGCGGCGGGTTAGGCTGCTAAGTCAACATTTCTGATTCTTTTACTATTTCCCCCCACATAATGCAAGCAAAGATCTTCACGTCGCAACAGGAAAGGAATTCAGACAAGGCATCAAGCCGATCCTATACCTTCCACCCCACCCAGGGCCGGGCCATCTGAGGACCCTAGTACTTGAGTGAGGTTGTCCAGGCCAGCCTGGGGTGGGGGGGTGTGCCAAGCCAGCTCAGCCAGGTTCCGGAGCCTGGAGGGGGGGGGAGGCGGCGGTGAAGGACGGAGAAAAGACAGACAAGAGAAGAAGGCTGGGGCTGGGTGGGACTCCGTCCTCTCTGATGGAGAGCTAGCGACAGCGCCACAGCCTGCGAGCGAGTCTTTATTTTGTAGCCGATTCCACGCGGCAAAGCAAGGGCGAGGTTACGACGTTCTGGTGGTTTCAGATCTACTCAGTTCCATGCACCTGATCAAGCTTTGTTTGCTGCACCTCCCGCAGCCACGTCACTCAGCCACGTGGGGCCACGGGTTCGGACCATGAGGTCAAGCTCACAACTATAGCCTTTGGCTGCAATGGTGCTGGGAGGGCTTTGCCACGAGAGGACTGTCTTCTCCTTAGTCCGAGGCTTGAACCTGTCCAAACTCTGCAGCCGCTCTCCACAGTGAAGGGGGGGGGGTGTGGGGAACTGCTGAGCACGACAAAGATTGGGCCCTTGTCTGTAGCCTCACACCGGCCCGAGGAGGAGGGAGAACAGGGCGCCGGCTTCTGAGTTGCTCCTCAGAGGCAGGTAAGGCAGGTCCCAGCAGCACCACAGTAAAAAGCAGCCCAGCCCGCATGGCGCAGTGGTTGAGCATCAACCTCTGAACCAGGTCACGATTTGATTCCCAGTCAGGGGTGTGCAGGAGGCAGCCCATCAGCGATTCTTTCTCATCATGGATGTTTCTATCTCTCTCCGTTCCTTTCTGTAATCAATAAAAATATATTTAAAAAAAAGGAGGCCCAGAGCTCAAGGCACCCGTCATCCAGAGCCGTCCTGTCATCCTTCCTCCTCTGTCCCACCTCCGTTCTGCCTCCTCTTCCTGCCTGTAAAGCTTGCCATTCCTCTTCACCCCGTGGCATCACATCCTCGGAGCCTGGTGCTCTCTCTGGAGGTCACCTCACTGAGTAGCAGCCCAGGGTGAACTGAGCTGTGTGGGGAAGCAGGGGCGCCCTGGTGTCGGCACTCTGCCCCGCCCCGTCTGCGGGTTCACCTACATGTGGCCTGGCCCATAGCTCAGCGGGCGCCCAGGTGGGCCCTGCAGCTCTGCATCCACCCAAGATCTGCCTTCCAATGACCAGTTGTTGCCACAAATCCCAGGAGTGAGTGCTTCACCTACCTGAAGGGCTTTCTGATTCCATCTTCTTTCTGAGTCTGTTCTCCCTCCAGTTGTCCATGGGGATCTGAGAGCACAGACCAGAGCAGTGAGTGGATGTGTGTCCATCCACATAGAGAACCCAGCCCCCCCACTAACCCCCAAGGCCAGGCTGAAGGCCACCCCAGGGAATAAAACGAGTGAGACAAGGTCCTGGCTTGGGGAGCCCCTACTCTAAGCCAAGAGGAAGCAAGTCCGCCCTGGAATAGGGAATAAAGTTGGGAGGCTTGATCAGAGCCCCAGACAGCCCGAGGCCAGCACCATCCCTGGCCAGCAGGGGTTCCGGGCTGAACGCTGCGGGTGGACAGGGACAGGACGGGCATATTCCTGGGGTGCTTTGCGGAAGAAGTGGAACCGAGCACTTGGGAAGAAGGCAGGGGTCCCACTGTGCTTTGCCACCAAGGCAGCAGAGACCCTGGAAGTCTTGCTAACAGCCAGGAATCCACTCCGAGGAGGGCCACGCCCCAGGCCCACTGGCTGGGTGGAGCTAATACCCATGGGAACCAGCGGTGTGCTGACTTAAATCTGTGGGAAGCCATAGCTCCGTGGCTTCGCAGGAAACGGGCCCCCTCCCCCTCCAGTTAGCCCAACCCACACTGACGGGTGCCTATGAAGCCAGGAGAGTCTGGTTTGGGTCAAGGTCAGGTCAAGGCTGCCCGCAGTGGCTGTGTGCATGTTCTTCCTCAGGAGAAAAGGTGTGGCCTGAAACCCCCAAATCCAAGATCACCCACCAGAGAGACAACGAATCATAAAGGGGGTCATCTGTATGCCAGACCCTTGTCCTTTACAAAAAACAGCCAGCCCACCCTCACAGCCCCATGTCAGAGGGGTGAATGTCATCATGACTTTGTAGGCTAGGAAACGAGGCTTGGGGAGCCTACATAAGTCACCAGGGTCCCAGGTGGGAAATGGCAGGGCAGAGACGGGGATGGGGTGGGTGGGTGGGTCCTTGCGGAGCCTGGAGGCGCACACAGAGTCACCAGACACTGGTGAGGAGGAGACACAGCGAGGGCCATGCCGACGCAGGCAGCGGGCTCTCCTCTACCGGGGGCAGCGCGTCCAGGCTGCATGGGAGCTCCATCCCGGAGGCTGGGAGCAGCAGTGGAGCGCACGGGGACAGCCAGTTAAGGTCTGCCCATCAGCCTGGCCTGCAGTTCCCTGAGTCCCTCCAGGCCGGGCTGGAACGCAGCCTCCCGCTGGGTCCCCTGGTCACAGGAGCATCGCCTGGGTTTGTGGCTGGGTCCAAGTTTACTCCAGGTCTCCTGCGCAGCCATGATGTGTGACGCCAGGGAGAGTGTGGAATCGCGTCTGAATCTTCCAGGAACTGTTCTCCCTCCGGAACGCAGGCTTGTGCCAGGAGCCCTGAGGCCGAGCATCCGCGGTCGGGTGCCAACACTGACGTCTGTACACGTGAGGTGACGGGAAGTCATTGCACTCTAAGGCCTGTGCAGAGGCAGCCTCCTGGCCAGACAGTGCCTGGGACCCGGGCTGCAGGTCTCTGAGAAAGATGGGCTCCCGCGCCTCATCCCAAGGTCAAGGTCACCGCCCCAGAGCCTGCACAGGCGCCTCTCACCCGGCGCAGGCAGCCCGGCACCCTCCACCTTTCCAGGGTCCCTCCCTGAGGCTCCTGTCCCGGGAGGAGGCCTCAGCGGGAACCCCAGATGGTTCCCAGCACCATCTGGATTGTCTTCCCTCCCAGTGGCCTGTGACACCCTCAGCATCGGCCCATCACTCGGCCTCCGTCCCTTTCATGACCTTGCCTCCCCTCAACATCCTTCGAGGCCACACTGTCCCCACGAAGCTGCCGGCTGGGGAACCCCAAGAAGAGCCCCCAGACCCGCATTCCTGTCTCAGGGTCGTGCCCCGCCAACGGGGTTCGCTGGAATGGATGGTCCCGCTGGGCTTCCGGGAGCGCTCGCCGCCCGCGTCAGCCTCGGAGGGCGCATGCGTCGACTCCGAAGCCCGTTTCCCAGCGACCCCGCCGCGGGCGCCGGGACGCGGGTCCTCAGCCGGCGTGAGCGCGTGCGCGCGGACGGGAGGGAGGCGCGTGCGCGGGGACACGAGGAAGGCGCGTGCGCGGGGCAGGGGCGCGCGTGCGCATGCGCAGGGCGGGCGGCGGCGCGAGCCGAGGAGGGAGATGGCGGCAGCGGCGCCGAGAGCGTGAGCAGCCGCCCGGGAGCCGCCGGCCCGGGCTCAGAGCGACCCCGACCCGCCCGCCCGCCGCTCGCCATGGGCAACGAGGCCAGCCTGGAGGGCGGCGCCGACGAAGGGCCAGTGCCTCCCGGCGGCCCCGGTCCTGGCCCCGGCCCGGGCCCCGGCGCAGGGAAGCCACCTTCAGCACCGGCCGGCGGCGGACAGCTCCCCGCGGCGGGCGCGGCGCGGGCGGCCGCGGGACCACCGGGCCCAGGCCCAGGCCCGGGCAGGTAAGCGCGTGTCGCGGCGCCCGGGGGTCTGGGGTGCGGGGCCCGTGACCCCGCGATCTAGTCCAGACAGTGAGGTCGGACTTCCGGCCACACTTTGAACCCAGCCCCGAGGGCGTGAGCCGGGTGGTCGCGGGAAGCGTCCTCCCTTTCCCGCCGCGCCCGCCGTCCTGCGTGGCTGGATGGCGAGCGCAGGGTCCGTCGGGGCCTGCAGACCGTGACTTCGTCATGAACCCCAAATTTGCTTCCCCCCAACGTCGGGCCCAGGAGGGGCTTATGTAACATCAGCCGGGCCCTCCATCAGCCGGGAGCAGCGGAGCAGCGGCCTCCCTGTCTGCTGGTGTCTGCAGGTGTCCATTGTGTGGGCGAGGACGGAGCAGGATGGGAGTGGCTGTCGGGGAAGATGAGAGTCGCTGGAGGGGCAGAGGGATGTGGAAATAGTTGGACCATGAACTTGGTCATGCGCTTTCCTTGGGCGTTGGGTGGCTATCCTCGGTCGTTGGAGGAACGGGAACATGCCACTTGACACCAGCAGGTACTTATTTGGGCTCAACAGCACAAACAGGGTCGGGTGCAGTCGCCAGGCGCTGGTGAAACACGTTTGCGGGGAATCGAGAGTGCTGTTGAGTCACCTGGGCACCAAACACGTTCCCATTGTCTTACGGCGCAGCTCACCACCTCCAACCTGGGAAGCACGGAACCTGCGTAGATTGCTTTAAGCAGAGCATATCTGATCAGATGCCAGCTGTGAAACCAGCTGGTTTAAAACGTATGCCAACCTCGGTCCTACAAAAGCCTTCGAGGGCAGTGAATGCAGTGGAAGGGGACGCCAGCATCTAGTAAACCAGTGGATGGAAAACTACGGAAAGCCACCGGGAGATGACAGGATAGAATGGAAGGCGTTATCTTTACACCAAATAGCCCTGGGGAGTAGCAGAGCGTGTGTGTGTGTGTGTGTGTGTGTGTGTGCACACGCGCTGGCACTTCCGGCTCCAGGGGAGTCTGCTGCTGATGTGGCTTTGGCTTTTCTGTGTGGCAGCACGCAAACCAGGAGGGAACGCAGTTTTTGATTCTCCAGCTGCCCAGCTGTGCCTGTCGTGTCATTATTTCTTCCGAAGTCATTTCTTAGCGAACAGCAATGAAAGGCTCTCGGTGCAGACTGGCCAGCCCCAGATCCCTCTTGGAGGGGTTTGCCCGTTTCCCACAGGTTCTTCTGGGGGGAATGCAGTCGGGAACGCACTCAGCTCGCAGCACTGTACGCACTGTGCTCTCTGCTGCGTGTTGAGCTCTGTTTGAGGTTCAGCGTGAGCGAGGCCTCCGGCTTTGACAGCTCTCCCTCTCCGGGAACACATCTAGAACCGGATGGAAGAGCACCTCGGTGTTCTCTCTGTGGGGAGTCGGCTGTTCCCTCTGGGAACCAAGCGGGCAGGCTGCTCCCCTTGCAGTGTAGCTGCTGCTGCAGAGCCCAGCACAGGACAGTTTGGAACGGCCTGGGCAGCTCCGAGGGGCAGGAGGAGGCTGGTGTCTGCTGCTCATGTTCCTGTTCTGTGTTTCATTTCTACCGGCCCATGTGTTCTGCAGACCCTCAGACTCCTAGGGTTCAGGGCCCCTGGGCCCCTGCTGGGCGAAGCAGTCACACAGTCTTGCTGGTGGGGGCAAGGCTCACACTTGGACCTGTGGTGTTAAGGCCCTATGGCCGTCAGACTGAGGGGTGAGCTGGCTCCCTGTCCCCAGAGCCCTTAGGAGACGGAGGGGTTTGTTCTTCCAGCCGCTTTTAGCCGTCGCAGCACCTCAGCGGAGCGGCACCTTCACAGTACGCCTCTCCTTCAGCATCAGAATAGCTTCCACTTCCTCTCACCACGAGCATCTCAGGTACCCGATGCCAAATTTAGCCTGTTCTGTTCTGAGAAGATGCTGAACAGATTGGCCCCTTGATGGTGAAAAAGCCCTGTGGCATGTGCTTTTGGGCCTCAGGAAAGAGCAATGCACAGTCTCAGGCAAGCTTGTGAATTTGGGGGCAGCTGGGAACCCCAGAGAGAAAGGTGGGGGACAGGTAAGGGGGAGATTATGCTATTGACCTCGAGGGGAATGGAACCGAGGCTCCGGGAGGGTGGATTCCTGCTCATTCCTGCTGCCGTGTCACTCCCTGTCACCCCAGGCTGAAGTGTCTTTTGTCCTCACCCCGAGCTGATGTGGGCCCTGGAAGGGGGCAGCATAGCCTTGGTGAAGAGTGGCGTCCTACACCCACAGAGCTGCCCGTTGGATGGTACGGCACTTTGGGCATCAGAAAGTCCCGCAAGGCGAGGCTCTCGCCTCTGGAATCAGGGTCACATGTACAGTTATATAGGCTATGCCTTTCCCAAGGGGTGCCAGCCCCAGAAGGTTGAGCTGATCAAGCTCCGCCCTCCAAGCCGTGTGCGCTGCTGTGGGCTGCACCTCCCAGAGGAAGGGCACCTTTCATTCACTCACCCATTGACGTGTATATAGATTGATTTCCGAGAGGAAGGGAGAGGAAGAGAGAGAGAGAGAACGTCCGTGATGAGAGAGAATCACTGATCGGCTGCCTCCTACATGACCTCCACTGGGGATCAGTCTTGCAACCCAGGCCTGTGCCCCGACCTGGAATCAAACCGTGACCTCCTGGTTCATAGGTTGACGCTCAGCCTCTGAGCCCCGCCCGCCGGGCCATTGACTTATTTTCTATGGGTGTTTGATTGACATTAGATGCCTGACATGCAGGGAAGTGCGCAGGTTGACGGGACTTTTCCTGCGCACACCCCCATGACACACGCCTGTTCCAGATTATCAAACCCAAGAAAGCACCTTCTAAACAGCTGCACGCAAGAGCCATGTTGACTAGTGGCAGCCTGTCTACATGAGCCCTGGGGATGCACATGGTTTGACATTTGCACATGGTCTTTAGTCAGCCAGCCCGCCCAGGCGCCCTCACCAGTGTCAAGAGCAAGCGCTGTGCTGGGCTTGGCGGAGGGTCTGGAGGGGATGCGCACCTCACAGTCTGATTGGTCCGACAGCTTCTGAAGAGCCAGATTATGGGAGAACCCAACGCGGGGCTGCAGGCATCCCAGGTCTGAGAAGGGAGACAGGCAGTGCTTCCAGAAGGGCTGTCCAGTGAGGAGAGAGGAGACGCAGAGCCAGGCTTCAGAAGAAGGGCGAGCCCAGGGCAGCTGGGGAAAAGGTGGCCTCCGAGAGGCTCGGAGTGTGTCCACACAGGCAGGGGCCCTGAGCAGAGACGGCCAAGTGCGGGGGCTGGGAGGAGCGCAGAGCCTCCCTCGGTCGCATCAGAACCCCGAGCAGCGCCAAGGCCGCCTCTCACTTGCTTCCGGCCCATATGCCATGGACACATCCTGAGCCAAAGGCAGCGACCGAGAACCTGGTCACTTGCTGCGGGGAGGGGCCAGGCAGCTCTGAGGACCACACACCGTTCCTTGCTCAAATGGGTTTTCATATTACATCTCAATAAAATTAAATGGGTTCCTCAGACATAGCGTCTCTGGTCTAGGATTAGCTAGACTTGAGGTATCAGCTAACAGTCAGCTCTAGGAAAAGCTGGGACTGATTTGTAAGGATAAACTGAAAGGACACAGTTGCCGGGGTTGGAGAGAATGGTTCCCATTTAGAGATCCTGCTCGCTCCTGGATTCTCATGGAGGGCATGTGATGGGGTTGGTAATAAAGTGATCGAACATCTGAATGGTGATGACATCAAACTTTCACCTAAAGGGGGCAAGCATTTGTGCCAGGGAGAAGAGGGGCTGCTTTCATAATATAGCCGTCGCCAGCATTGGACTGCTAAGATGCTGCCAATCAAAGAAGAATTTATGAAGGCATTGGGAGAAAGGCTATCTTTAAGAATAACGTCTTCTTATGGAAATTTTTGAATGTACATAAAGTAGAGAGAATAAACCAATGAGCTCCCATGTTGCCCTTGCCCAGCCTCAGCTGTCATCAGCTCATGGCTGATCAAGTTTATCACCTTCACTTCCCACCCCTGACGGAAGCAATTTCCAGACCCCCAACGTTTCCTCGCCAGCCCTTCAGGGTGCGTGTCTGAGGGACAAGGGCTTCATGCGAACGTGACCACAGCACCAGGTCACAGCTAAACAGGACAACGGTCCCTTCTTAATCGCAGCGAACAGTCAGGCCAGTTTTTCTGATTGTTGTGTGACTTTGCTTTTACAGTCGGCCTGCTTGAATCGTGACCTGTAGGGGGTCGGCACATTGCATTTGTTTGAAACAGCTCTTGAGTTTCTTAGTAGATTTCATCTCCTTTTTCCCTGTGCAGTTTAGGTCGGAGAACTCAGGCCTCTGTCCTATGGTCTCCCGTGTCGGGACTGTGCGAGTCGTACCCCTGCGGTGTCATTGAAGACGTGCCTCTGTCCTACATTCTCCCTGTAAACCGGGTTATATATAGAAGCCATTCAGATGCGGATTTCATTCTTTTGGCCAAGAAATTCTAGCTTTTTAACAAAGAATTTGTTGAGGGCTTCAGACATGAAGAAGCCGGAGTCCATGGAAATAGAGCCAGACTTCGGGCTAGTTTGGGAGCAAAAAGAAAACAGTCCTTCCAGGGCAGCTTTTCTGTCCTATTTTTGAAGGCCCCCTTCCTCTGCATTGTTTGCTTCTGAGCTTCTGGAGGCAAAGCCTTGAGCCCCTGGGTCATGCCTGTCACTCTGCTCTGCGGAGCCCTCCCTGTCTGTGTGGGTAGCGGGCTGCTGGGGACAGGATTGGGCCTTTGATAAACCCCTCTCTTCTGCGCGGTCCTGCATATCCACCTGAACCCTGGCCCCTGTTGCTGATGGAGGTGGGAGGACATTCCTGGCGTATGGGAGCTCGGCCAGGAGAAGCTGTTCCTGGAGCCATGGCCCACGTACAGTAAGTTGGGGCTGACTGGGGGCAGTCGGCAAAGCTTTGGAGCAACTACATCGGCCATTGCTGGGTGCCCGCTTCCTCGTAGGCATTCTGCTAGGCGTTTTTGTTTGTTTGTTTGTTTTAAATTTTTATTAATTAACTAGAGGCCTGGTGCACAACATTCATGCACTGGAGGTGGGGGAGGGCCCTCAGCCTGGCCTGTGCCCTCTTTCAGTCTGGGACCCCTTGGGGGATGTCCGACTGCTGGCTTAGGCCTGCTCCCTGGGGAGATATCCCCCGAGGGGTCCTTAGCCCTGTCATGGAGGTGGGAGAGGTTCCCATCGCCGCCACTGCACTCACCAGCCATGAGTCTGGCTTCTGGCTGAGCAGCACTCCCCCCCTCCCCTGGAACCACACTGACCACCAAGGGGCAGCTTCTGTGTTGAGCGTCTGCCCCCTGGTGGTCAGTGCACATCATAATGACCAGTCATTCCGCCATTGGATCAATTAACATATTAATCTTATATAGGATTTTAGAGAGAATGAAAGGGGGAGAGAGGAAGATAGAGAGAAACATCGATTTGTTGTTTCATTTATTTTTTTTAATCCTCGCCTGAGGATATTGGTCCATTGATTTTAGAGAGAGTGGTAGGAGAAGAGAGACAGAGAAACATCGACGTGGGAGAGACACATTGATTGGTTGCCTCCTGCATGCACCCAGACCAGGGCCTACAACCGAGGTACGTGCCCTTGACTGGGATCAAACTCAGGACCCTTCAGTCTGTTGGCGATGTTCTCTCCACTGAGCCAAACTAGCCAGGGCTGCCCACTTGGTTATGTGTTCAGTGGTTGCTTTCTGTATGCGCCCTGTCTGGAGCTTGAGCCTGCAACCTTGGTGTATTGGATGACACTCTTACCAGCTGAGCTACCGGCCAGGGCATTTCTTCGAGGTGTTTTACACACATGATGCCTCGCTCCACCTGCCTGCCCTGCAGCTCTTGCCGGCCCGGCTGCCCTGGTGTTAATCATCCTCCTGCCTGGACTCACTGCTTTAAATGGTGAAATGGTGGCTGAGACCAGCATGTCCCTAGGACTGGTCGCCCCCTGAGAAGCTGGGGCTGGTGGGCAGTCAGCTGTGGGGACTGCTGCCCAGGCTCCCTGTCGGCACCAGGGGCCTGTGGCTGCATCGATGATTCTGATCAATGGTGTTGATGCCTTGTAGGACTTGTCAGGCTCCTTCCATGTGGGATTCCCTCCATGTCCACTCACCGACCCAGAGGGGAAGCCTATCACAGCGGGGGAATGAAGTGGGAACTGGCCTTGGATCCTGCCTGTGCCGGGCAGGGGGTCAGGGCTCCTGCCCCAGTGGTTCCCTCCCTGCAGGTGGGGCATCTGGTCTGCCGGGCACTCTCTCTGCCCATGTCTTACATGGTGGGCCTGACCAGCTGGGCCTGTAGGACAGAGTAGGGGGTGTGCTCCTGACTCCCTGTGCTACGCCTGGGCCCGGCTGGTGGCAGTGTTTCTCTGAGCTCCTGTCTTCTTTGCTTGGGGGCCAGGGTTCTGGAGAGCCTTGCTCTAGCAAGACCCTAAAGGAGACCCCTGCTCCTTCCGAACAGGAGGATCACATAAAGGCGTATTGGGGCACCAGAGAGCTCTAGGTCACCCCTGGGATCGAACCCAGAGCTGCCTGGAGAGGCCTGGCTGCCCTGTAGTGGGTGGGGCTGCCCTCAGGGCCCAGGGTGGAGTCCCCCACCCCACCCCCAGGGGAAGTACTTGGCCCAACTGTGGAGAAGATCAAAGGGCCTCAGCAGCCTATCCACAAGCCTATGCCCGGAGTCTCCTCTGGGGCTGCCGTGTGCACACGCAGGAGCTAAGCTCAGAGCTGCAGGCTGGGAGGGACTGTCCCCAAGGGGCTGGAAGAAGCAATGAGGTGCTGGGTGCTTTGGAAGAGGGGAGGCAAGGACATTTCCCGTAGTCAGACCCCTACATTCTGCACGTTCTGCACACAGGTTGACCAAAAGGGTTGCCTGCACTTTCTATCTATAGGGGCAATTGTAAGGGATTCCTACAGTTCCATTCCATTTAGAAGCAGAAGAATTTAAAGGGAAAGCTAATCCACACACAGGTTCAGGAGATCCTTTCTGAGCACCCACCTGGTGGGTGCCGTCCTGTCCCCTGGTGAAATGCAAGAAACAACAGAAGGAGCACCTCAGGGGCTCTGCCCTCCAGGGCCTCACAGCCGGGGGTGGGGTGGAGTCGGGGGAGAGACACCGTTCTGATCTTTACCCCCAATCCTTAAAGTAGAGTCTGCTCCCACCTCCTTGTCTCTCGCAGAGTAAGGTAAACGAGGGTGGGATGCAAGGCTGGTTATCTCACTTTCTAAAA
Organism: Murina feae; assembly: GCA_004026665.1. Taxonomy (NCBI): domain Eukaryota; kingdom Metazoa; phylum Chordata; class Mammalia; order Chiroptera; family Vespertilionidae; genus Murina; species Murina feae. The sequence continues at coordinate 66,549 of PVJC01000094.1, read as the reverse complement.
CAGCCCAGCATCTATCTGTCTGGTGCTTTAAAGCTTGCACAACACACGCACCGCATTAGCTGACTCTGCTGGGAGCCCTAAAGGCCTCACAGGAGAGACCTAGCACTCAGCCGGCCAGCTGACTAGCAGTCCCAATGCCTCTGAGCACAGCTGGAGAGCCGTGCCTCCCTCCAGTAAGAAGAAGGTGGACAGAGGAGGGAGGGCTGGGAGGACGGGAAAGGGTCAGGAAGTAGGACATTTGAGCAAGGGAGAGGGTAGGCGGGTGCACGTGAAGGGAAGCTGGGCCTTGAGTCAGTCCTGACGGGCCCCTCCCGGGTGCACGTGATGGGCGGGGCCCCAGTCCTTTCTGCCTGAAATGAGATGCAAGGCATGGTCTCCAGCTCCCTCCCCTGTGATGCCCCCACTGCTCAGCCCCACTGGGGAGAACACTGGACAGCACACCCTGGGGGTTCATCGGGCTCAGCGTGGTCTCTGCCATCGCCAGGCCCAGCACCGAGGCCCCTTCCTCAGGACGGTGGCCCCCATGGTGCTATGCTGTCTGCCCCCCTTTTATTTTGAGCGTCTAACCCAGGCCTAGTGGGAGCCAGAAGGCCTGCTCTCATTCCCAAGGCTGCGCCGTGTGGCGGGAGTGCCCAGCGGCCAAGGGTGCTAGCCTCTCCAGGCAGATGGCTTCACGGCTGGGAAGTTCTTTCTGTCGGAAAGGGTTTCCTCTTACCTGCTTCTCTGTGCCCTCGGGCACAGCTGACTGTCCGCCTGGGCTTATGGGAAGCTCCCCCGCCCTCCTCTCTGGCCACCCGTCTTCTCTAGATGTGCCTTCGCCCGCGGCTCGCCCACCTGGCGGTGCTGCCCCAGCTCTCGGACCCTGAGCCAGGAAGCTTTACCGAATGCACCTGGGCTCAGCGTGGTGCCTAGACTGGGTGTCACCGTCTGAAGGCCACTGTGACACCTTCCCGGCACTCGGCACCACACCCGGCTCTTGTGCAGCCATGTGAGCCTCTCCTGCAGACGGGCTCCTGCAGCCTGACGGGCTCCATGGGGCCTGTTGGTCCCTGCGTGTCTTCTCTGGTTGTATGTGGAGACCCTTTCCCACCAGCGAGGCCTTGGGATCGTGGCTCTGTCTGCTGAACGGGTTGGGAGCTGAGCCGTGTCCTTGTTGGGGAATCTTGCAGTGAGGCCTTTTCCCGTTTGGTGGCCCATGACCCCACTCTCCAAACCCCGTACCTGACCTCAGGGCCAGTGTTGGGCTTTTGAGGGCCAGACCTTAGCAGCTCAGGTTTGCGGTGGTGCCCACTGAGGCTAGTGGGAGGGCCAGGGCTGGATCCGGAAGCTGCCATTCTTGCACCCCCGCCGGGCAGCCCTGTGCACTGGAAGGAACCCTGTGCAGGCCCATCCTCCCTTGGGGGTCCACACCATGCTGGCCTCTCTCTGGGGTATGTCGGCCCTGGCTGTGTAAGGCAGGTGTCCGCAGAGCACAGTGCTCTGCAGGGGACATGCAAGCACACACAGCAGGGAAGGGGGGTACGGTGGATGCCTGTGGCTGCTTTGCCACTTGTTTCCCCTCTATTCCTCTGACTGTTTCCCAGCCAGAGTATTTTCACTCAGAAATACTTTCACAGGCGTGGGAGCGGCAGCCCGAGGGCCATCGAGGGCCTTGACATCATCAGGTCTGGGCCTGCCAAGGCAGTGGGCGAGTTAATTAAATGTTTGGCCAAACAGAGCAGGCTGATTTTTAAGTCGATAATTTTGTTGGCCCAAGAATGCTGTTATAAATACCTAAATGGGCCTGGGCAGGAGAAAGGTCCCCCACCCCTGTCTTGGGATGTACCTCTAGTGGTTAAAAGTTGTTCCTATTTTAATCCAATGACATTTTCACAGCCAACAAAATTAACTGTAATTTCATAATATAACCTAACACCCCGTTCATGTCCAGTTTTTCTTGATGATCTCAAAAATGACTTTTTAGTGTTGGTATGTTCAAATCAGGATCCAAATAAACATTGTGTGCATATAGAATATTATATACGGTGTCCCAAAATGTATACACACTTTAATAGCTGATAGCTCAATTTTGAAAATGAAATGTGTTTTAATAAACTCTGCCTTTATGTTTATTCAGAGTGTCTGTATACATGTAACTACAATACTAATGAATATGGTTTAAGATTTCCTTGTGGTTTCATCGTCCCTAGTTTATATTTTTCCAGGGATGTATAGTCAATGTCTGTTTTAGAAATGATTCCGTTCTGGGTGGGTGCTGTTAGGAAGATGTACAATTAAGCTCCTTTTTCTAGTTTATGATCAGTTTTTAAGGATTGCTTTTTTTTAAATCCTCATCTGAGGACATGTTTCTTGATTTTAGAAAGAGGAAGGGAGAGAGAAAGAGAGAGAGGGAGAGAAACATCGATGTGAGAGAGACACATTGACCAGTTGCCTCCTGTATTCTGGGGATTGGACCGGCTGCCCTGACTGGGAGCAGAACCTGAAGCCCTTTTGGTGTGTGAGCTGACACTTTTGGTAACTTATCTGTTGCCGTCATCACACTGCACAACAAATCAGCTAAACGCTGTGGCTTCAAACAGCAGTTTCTCCCTCACTCATGCGTCTGCTGCTAGAATTTCCGAGCTGGGCCGGGCTCCAGGCTGTGTTGAGTCCAGTTCTGCGCCTCTTGTCTCTCCTCCTTGGACAGCGGACTAGCCAGGCACGTTTCTCAGGGTGACGGCAGACGCACATGAGGGCATTCTCACCACACGTGCACATGCGCACACACACACATGCATGCACGCACACACGCGCACACACACTTCAAACCTTTGCTTGAAATCACATATCTACTAACATTCCTTTAGTCAAAGTTAAGGGTGGTGTTGCACTTAGTAGGGCCGTATAACCAATTACCCCAAAACTTAGTGGCATAAACAACCACTATTTGGCTCACCGATCCATAGGCCGGGAGTCCCGGCAGGGCGCCGTGGGATGGCTTATTTCCGCTGTCGTGTCTGGAGCTGCAGCTGGAAGCTCCGAGGCCCCGTGGGGGACGCAGTCACATGTGCATGCCTCACCGCCGGTGTGGGTCCGCTGGCCCAGTGCTCCTCCACGTGGCTCATTCCTGCGGGAGAGCAGGAAGCCGGTGGAGGCTGCACACCTTTTAGGACTCATCTCCAAAGTCACACACATTCTTCCTCTACCTCATTCTAGTGGCCGAGCTGTTGCAAAGCCTGCCCAGGGCTGAGAGCAGGAGATGGACTCCATCCCCGATTGGGAGTGTCAGCTTCTATAAGGGCATGTGGACTGCAAATCTTGCTGAGATCAGTTTTGGAAAATAGCGTTTGCCACAGCTGAAAAATACACTCCTCCTCTAGCGGGAGGAATTGCAAAGTCACATGGCGAAGGGCAGAAATCCACGGGAGGGAAGAACTGAGAACACTGCCATCTACCAGACAGCTGTCCCTCGGCGTCCAAATCCATAGACGCTCACGTCCCTTAGAGCAGATGGCTTAGTATTTGTAAATAACATAGGCACGTCCTCCCGGATACTTTAAATCCCCTCGAGATCACTTTTTACCTTATACAATGTAAATGCTATGTAAATAGTTGTCGTATGTATTGTTTAAGGAATAATGACAAGGAAAGAATCTGTATGTGTTTAAGTATAGAAGAGAGCATCATAGGCCTAACTACATAGAACACATCAGCAACAATGTAACATTTTTAGAAATATTTTCAGCCCTAACTGGTGTGGCTCAGTGGATAGAGCGTCAACCTGCAGACTCAGGGGTCCCAGGTTTGATTCCGGTCAAGGGCATGTACCTTGGTTGCGGGCACATCCCCAGTAGGGGGTATGCAGGAGGCAGCTGATGGATGTTTCTCTCTCATCGATGTTTCTAACTCTCCATCTCTCTCCCTCCCTCTCTGTAAAAAACAAACAAACAAACAAAAAAACCAATATATTTTTTTAAAAAAGAAATATTTTCAATCTACGTTGGTTGAATGTGTGGTGGGGAACCTGCACAGAAGGGCCAACTGTACATTCTTCTTTATAATTGATTTCAGAGAGGAAGGAAGGAGAGGGGATAGAAACACCAATGATGAGAGAGAATCATTGATGGGCTATTCCTGCATGGTCTCTACTGCGGATCAAGCTCACAGCCCAGGCCTGTGCCCTGACCGGGAATCAAACCATAACCTCCTGGTTCATAGGTTGACGCTCAACCACTGACCCACCCTGGCTGGTCTGTAGCCAGTTTTTTGCTCTCACAGAGAGCATGCAGTGAGGAACCTGATGCATGCATCATTTTTTATTTGTACTAGTGTACCAGGGGATGATTGCCTAGAAGTCAGACTGCTGAAACAAAAGGGTAAATGCACATTTTGCTGTGTTGCCAACCCTGAGGGCAAGAGAAGAAGCAGGGAACTGGTGAGGGTTGCCCAGTATTCAGGTGTGATAGGATAGTCCCTGACCAGGATGTGGTGGGCAGTGGGGAGTGGGGAGGGGGTGAGGGTGCTGAAAAGTGCTCAATTTCGGGTTGCAGAGCCAGGATTGCTGAAGGGCTGGCTCCGAAGAGTTCGGGAAAGAGGGGTCAGAGGACCCTGAGTTTGGCCTGAGGGGCCTGAGAGCAGGGCTTGGTTCCTGTGCAAATTGTGTCTTAGAGGCAGCCAAGGAGAGGCCAGGTAGGCAGCCGGGTATGCAAGTCCGGGCTGGAAAAATAAAGTAGCACTTCACCTGTAATTGCATTAATATTAATGCACCTGGTTCCTACATGTACCCTGAGAGAGATAAGGAAGAGGAAGAGATTGAGGCACTCGGGCGCTGCAAGCACTCAGCAAGGCCGCAGTCAGTGCCGTGGGCTCCTGCCCAGGACTGAGGACACGAAGGTGGCCAGGTGGGTCCGCACCCCTTTTCCTACCACAGAGCATGTTGGAGTGAAACTTGGCTAAAGGTGTGGTCCCTCCGCTGGGAAGCTCTGACTCCGTGGGAGCTGCTCGGGGGCTCCTAGGGCCCACCGTGGTCCATGCTCCTCATCTTCACACATGGCAGCTAAAGCAGGTGCAGAATCGGGGCCTCAGGAGCTACCTGGTGAACAAGCCGCTGGGCTTATCCATCTTTTTAAAAGCATATTTTTGTTGCCCAGCTGGTGTGGCTCAATGTTTGAGTATAACCTATGAATGTGGAGCTCACCGTCGATTCCCGGTCAGGGCACAGGCCCAGGTAAAAACATATTTACAAAAATACAGCTTTGTTCCCACCCACCTATCTCCGTTGTGCCCTTTTTGTCAAACATACTACATTTCTCTACATTTCTCTACATTGTCAGCTCAGCAATACACACCCGAGCACCCACGGAGTTTTCCTCAATTGCCATCTAATCGTTTAAGAGAATAAAAGAGAAGAAATAAGCAGTTATGCTTACCTGCATAACTACCTTCGCCATCACTCACTGTTTTTTTGCGCACATTCCAATTACTATGCGGTGTCACTTGCTGCTGCTTGACGAACTTCCTTTATTATTTCTTTCCTCCCTCCTGGCTTTATGGAGGCATAATTGACCTTTATTATTTCTTATAATTGCACTTTGCTATCGATAATTTCTTTCTGCTTTTGTTTATCTGAGAATGTTTTTATTTTGCCTTCATTTAAAGTTCATCCATTTTTTCAGAGATGTGTAAGCTTACGTTATATTTGTTATTAAAAAGATTGTTGGCTATGATAAGGTTCAAAACCAAAGACAGTAATATGAAGTGATGAAATATCAGCACATTTCTTATTCACAAACTTTAAAAATGGCAAACCAATGGTATAGAATAATTTGAGACGTATTTGATTTTTTTAAAAATTGAGATTATTGCAGATTCATATGCAGTTGTAAGAAATAATACAGAGACTTTCCTTTTAAATTTTTTCCAAATTTCTCCCAGTGGTAGCATTTGCAAAACTGTAGCATAATAACGCAACCGAAGCATTGACATTCACACAGTTTGCCAGTCTTACTCATGTCTCCCTGGTTTCACTTGTACTTATTTGAGTAGTTTTTATTGTCATTCTCTTCCTATGAATTTTAACAAAGCAACACTTTTTAAATTTGGTGAAGTCTACTTTGTCAGTATTCTCTGTAATGGATCATATGTCCAGCATCAAGTCCAAACACTCTGCCTGGACTAGACCCTTAACATCTCCCTCACATGTGAGTCTGTTACCCACTGAGAGCGAATTTTTGTATTAGGTCTGAGGCTTAGGACATGGTTGTTTTTCCCGTCTATGGATATCCGATTGTCTCAACACCATTTGTTGAAAAGGCTGTCCTTCCTCCATTGAGTTGTGTTTGCACCTTTGTAAAAAAAAAAAAAAAATCAATTGAGCATATTTGTGTGGATCCATTTCTGAATCCTCGATTCTGTTTCATTGATTTATGTGTTTGTCTTTCTCCCAACACCACACTGTCTTGCTTACTGTAGCCCTAAAATGGGGCAGAATAATTCCTCCTCCCACTTTACTCTTCTGTGACGAGATTACTTTAGTGTTCCAGGGATCATGCTTTTCCATATACATTTTAGAATAAGTTTGTCTGTGTTTAGAAAAACCTTACTGGGATTTTGATAGGAATTGTGTTCAACCTAGAGATCAGTTTAGAGAAAATTGGCATCTTTTCAATATTGAGTCTTCTAGTTCATGAATATAGTATGCCTTTCCGTTTAATCCGTGTTTTATAATTTCCAGCATGCAGATCCTACAAATGCTTTCTTTAGTGTCTACCTCAGGAGCTTTTGGAGTGATTGGAGTGGTATTGTGTTTTTACTTTTGATTTCTTCATGTTCATTGTTAGCATTCAGAAATATGATTGATTTTTGTATGTTTATTTTGTATTCTGCAATCTTGCTTAACTTCCTTAATAGTTCTATGATTTTTTTAGATTCATTGGGATTTTCTATGTAGACAATCATATCTGCAAACATAGTTTTATTTTTTCCTTTCCAATTGTATATCCTTTATTCCTTTTACTTGCCTTAGTTCAGCTAGCTAGAACTTGCAGTACTATGTTGACTAAGGGTAGCTGGAAGCGAGGGCTGGACAGAGAGACCTCTGGACACCCACTATGTTGAGTGAGGTGGTGAGGCCAGAGGCCAGAGGGCTTGGAATGGTGGGCAGGGTTTGGACTTGAGTCTAAAGGTGGCAGAGGAATGTTGGTGATTGCCAAGGGTGTTCGGAAATGCCCCTGGTCACTGCATGCGACATGCGTGGAGGAGGGAGCCTGGGGCCCTGGTGCTGCTGGAGGCTTTAGGCACAGCTCAGAGCCCATCTTGGCATAGGTTGTTGGACATGGAGCTGAGGCAGAAGGAATGGCCCACAGGAGTGAGGAAGCTGTAGGTAAGGAGCGACATTCAAGGCCAGGTCCAGGCAGGCAGGGAGTCCCAGTGAAACAGTCAATGACCAGCGGGAGATGCCAGCTCTGGGGTATCAGAGACACCCCTCTGGGGCAGCAGGAGAGTGGGTTCTCCAAGAGTAAGGCAGGCACGGAGGGCCCTGGGCTCTGGGAAAGGGGGCAGGGGAGGGGCCTGGGAGTGTGGCAGGAGTCCTGGAGCGACAGAGGAGGTGGTCCATCGTGCAGGTGCAACCATCAGAGCTACCTGGACACCACACATGAGACCTTCTGCTGGGAGGCTCTGCAGGAGCTGGACAGGTCCGCCCCCCGCCCTCGCCCCCGGCATGCCTGGTCCTTGGGCTCAGCTCTGCACTCCCTCCCAAAGCCTCATGAGATATGCGTGTGGCCAGAGCCTCGAAGCCTTAGAGCCTGGTGTCTTTGAGGTTGGGTCTTCTGAGCGTAGCACCTCCTCCAGTGTCACCTTACAGCCCTGCCTTGGCCAAAAAGTTGATAGTGAAGCCAAGCTCAGAGCTGGCGAAGGAGCCCTAGGTGCTGCTGGCAGCACCTGGAACAGACCCCCTCCCTCCCCCTGTGGCGTCTCTTCCAGAGCGAAGGCCGAGTCTCAGGCGGCAGGGTTCATAGGCCTTCAGAGTGACACCAGCACAGGCTTCCGGTGTGTTGTCCCACCAGCAGGTTTGCTTCTGAAGAGCTTACCCTTTCGGTTTTCACTAAGAGCTAGCTATTAGCTATTAGGTTTCTGGAAACTGTGGGATGTGCTTAAGTGAGTCATAGGATTCGGCCGAAATAGAGGCTCCATCTGCCGCCTTTGTGTGGTCCTCAGCCCTGTTCCCTGTGCCTGTAGGGAAGCAGGAGGTCTTGGTGTTGCGTGAGCTCGCCCTGCCTGACAGACACAGCCCACCAGTGCTGTGGGGAGTGGACCCTGTGTCCTGAGCTGCTCCACTCGAGACCCCGCATGAGCCCACTGTGTCTGGGTGAGAGGGTGGGGGCCCATCGACCTCTGCCAGCTCTTTCCTGGGTGTGCCCTTGCGTTTGCCCTGGTGTCCGAAGGGGAGCACCCACTGCCGAGATGGTTTCTCAGGTCCTCGTGGCCTCCTGTGCCCTGATGCTCGGCTGTGTCCCCGGGACGGGGGCCACACAGAGGCAGCTCCCTCTGCTGAATCGGCTCTCTGAGGGTGGTGGCCGGGCCTCGGTTCAGGAGGGGCCGTGGGCGGGAAAGGGCACAGGTCAGGGGAAGAGAGACCTGTTCTCAGTCATGCCTGCCTTCTGCAGGCACTTCCTCCCTTTCCGTGTCCTTTCCTCACCGCCCGCCATCGTGGAGCTGCTGCACGGTTAACGGTTAACCGAAAGGGCGCCCGTGAAGTGTTCGTCACGCACTAAAAATGACCGGCTTCCTTGCCTCCCCCGCCCGCTGGCCGCCTCTCTTCTGCACATGTCCCTCTTCCCTCAGTGACAGCACGTTCTCGTGTGCCGAGGGAAGGAAGAGCTGTGCTGAGAGTCGGGCACAGCACAGAATCTGCTGACACCCCACGCAGCTCCCCGTGGGGGAAGGCAGCTCTGCTGGTGGAATGTGTCCCTCCGGGAGCCTCGTGCTCAATCAGTGGTTGGCTGACCCACTCGGTCGCTCACATACTGCCTCGTACCCCCTGGGAGGCTGGGCCCGTGGAGTCCCCCCCCTGCTGGCTCCTGCAGAACAGCCACCTGGGCGCTGCGCTCCTGGCCCGCCCCAGGCCCGCCCCTGCTCTGGGCGCACAGCCAACGCCCTGCCCTCGCCTCCACCGTGGCGTGTGCACATGGGGTCACTCCCAAGCTGCTGTCGCAGTGAGGCCTCCAGTGAATTCCCAAGTGCATATTTTTGTATCTTTGTACCTGGACCTTGTAAGCTTGGGGTCCAGTCTGCATTCCGCCTCCTAGGGAGGAAGCTGCGTTTTGAGCAGCGAAGACCCGCCAGCCACGCACTGCAGGTCGGTAAGGCTTCATAAACACCCGGGGTAAAGTCCAGACGTCCAAGGCAGGGGCCGGAACATTGCTTCCGCCAAGGGCCGTTGGCTATGTATAGCGTCATGCGCGGCCAAAGAAAATTATCAACTTAACAAGTAGCCTGCTCTGTTTGGTCAAACATTTAATAAACTCACCCCTCATGCCTTGGCAGGGCCAGACGCTCCCCACCCCTGGTCTAAGGGGCAGCCTGACAGCGGGCTGTGACAGGGCTGTGCAGACCATGGAGGTGCGCAGGTTGGTTCGTGGGTGAGGTGGGCTCCACGCCGTGGGGACCAGCTGAGCAGAGGATCTGCGCCCAGGACATCTCTGATTTCACTCGGGTTTTCCGTTTCCCTTTTCCCTCGGCCTCTGTCTTTTCTATTCAAGTGAAATGCACTTCACATAAAACAACCCGTTTGAACGAGGGTAACGCAGTGGCATTTAGCGCGTTCCCCATGTTGTGTAGCCCCACCGCCATCTCCTCCTAAAACACTCACTGCCTCAAAGAAACCCCCACGTCCGTTAGGCAGGCCTCCCCTCCCGCCGCCCCGAGCCCTGGGCAGTCGCCTGGCCGCTGTGAGTCTCTTGGTGACCTGCTGTGGCGATTTCATAGAAACAGACTCTCACGTGGCCCTGGTGTCGGCTCCTTGCACTTAGCGGGGTGCTTTCGAGGTTCATCCATGTGCAGCCTGTGTCAGTGCTTCATTCCGGTTCTTTATCGTGGTAAACTGTGCGTCACGGAAAACGTGCCGTTTAATCATTATCGAGTAGACATTCCAGTGGCATTAAGTCCATTCTCAGTGTTGTGCAGCCACCACCACCACCGTCTCCACCACTGAACGCTGATCTCCATCGCCCTCCCAGCACCAGGAGCCACTGTCCTCCTTTCTGTCTCTCAGAATGTGACTGTCCTGGCGCCTCGGCCAAGTAGGGTCACGTGACACTTGTCCTCTTGTATCTCACTTAGCGTGTCTTCAAGGTTCATCCGTGTTCTAACCTGTGTCAGAATTACACTCCCTTCCAGGCTGAGACTGTCCCATTGGTGTAGGTGCCGCCCTGTTTATCATTGCCCCGCACCTGGGCTGCTCCCCCGCTCGGCTGCTGTGAGTGATGGGGACTCGTGGTCTCAGCAGCCTGGTGGGCAGTCGCTGAGACGAGCTGCTAAGGCTTGGGAAGGAGTCCAGAAGCGAGGTCTCCGCTCATGCCCCAGGTCTCCCGGGCGGACGGATGGACGGACGGACGTTCTCCCTGGCAACACCCCCACCCCTGGCAGGCTCCCTGTCTGCACTGCACTCTCCCCCAAAGCCCAAGCCCCAATATTCCCCGGACCGGGACTGGGACCAACGCTTTCCTCCCGGGAGGTTCGCGTGGCTCTGCTCCCCCGTCCCCTCCAGAGGTGCCCGACTCCCTAGGTTATTGTTCTGAGCACCTGCCACACGCACCAGGTGTGCCTATTGGTCTTCCTGGTCTTGCTTGTCTCCTGCGCCATAAGGCGAGTTCCACGAGCTGAGCTGAGTGCCTTGCTAGTGTGCTCCCTGCCCTCCACCGCGTCTGCATGCCACCCCGTGCTCGGCGTGGGCTCGGCAGTGCTGCTGTAGCTGTCCCGAAGCCTGCCACTCCCATCTCCCCCTCGGGCGTTCGGGTTGCATTGACCACATCCTCTCTCCTGGCATCCACCTGGCCTCTGGGACCCCAGCACCTTACCCAGGTGAGAGCCGGCTGTGCCCTCAGCAGGCCTGTCCAGACCCCACTTCCTTGTCCTCTGGGCCAGGGGCCTTGGGGCCTGCTGCCTGAGCCTGGCCCTTGGACCCGGTCTCTCCTCTCTGGTCAGCCACAGGCCATATGCTTCTACCACCCTCTCCCTCGGCGTCGCTGGCTGCACGTCCCATTGCTCCCCACTTCCCTGAGGCTTGGGCGTCCAGCTCCCAGGCTCCCCGCCACTCCTCTCGCTGTCAGGCCCGGGAAGGAAGGAAGGAGGCAGGGAAGAGCTCTCGGTTCTCTCTGTGCCTGCTGTGCACCTGCACTGCCCTACTGTGTGCCTGCATTGCCCTACTGTGCACGTGCACTGCCCGGCCTCAGGCTGGTGGCCGGCCCTTCGTGCTCAGCTACCCAACACTCAGGCATTGCCCAGGGGCTAGGTGTGTGTCATGGAGTGCGATCTTACATGCTCATGTGCACACTCACACATGAGAGCACATGCCAGCACTCACATGCACACACAACCCTGCACACACATGCGAGCACGCCACACACACCACTCATACGTTTGCACATGTGCTCACACAGCGGCTTGGCGTGCCTTCTTCTCAGTCTTAATTGCCACTCAGACGCACAGCAGACTCCTTCCCGAGGGTCTCTGTCCGGATGGGTTTCGAGCCTGAGCAGCTGAGGATAATGTTCGGAATGGAAAACGGGGGAGTGGCACCCTTGGCCTCTGCTCCCCATGCTGAGCCCTGGGAAGGGGCAGAGATAGGGGAGGGCTCCTGGGCCAGCCGGGGGGGGGGGGGCGCCTCGCTGGTCACGGGCGGTCCAGCCACCGGACAGGACTGATGGCTTCTTGAGTGGGAGGCTTTGGCCTTGGGCCAAACCGAACGAGAGAGTGAACTCCCCACCGTAGGCTGACCAGGGAGGGCTGGGGGTCAGCCCTTGAGATCAGAGGGAAGAATGGGAAGGGGGTTGGAGCAATGGGGGCACCTCACTTCGCTGGAGGCCAGCTCCCCGAGGGGCTGGAAGGTGAGCCCCAGCACCTGCCTGGCCCGGTCTCAGGTGCTAGAGTTCCCCCCCTGAGCTGGAGCCCTGTGAGTGAGAGGCGAGAAGCAGGAGAGTCGGCCGAGTGTCAGGAGGAAGGTGAGCTGCCGTCCCCTGCAACTGGGCTCCAGGGCCTGTGGGACAGTGGGCATGGGGTGCTGAATGCTGGGGGGTGGCTTCCCTCCAGATGTCCTTCAGTGCCGCAGGGTGTTACTTAGGGGTCTGCTTCCCTCAGCCGCCCTTCAATGCCATTTTTGTTTTTCTGCTTTTCTTCTGTGCCCTTTCAGCAGGCCAGCACTTCCTGGTGCCAGCCCTGGGGTCTGTGCCTGGCCTCGCACTGCAGCTGAGCTGGGGGTGCAGGGGCTCAGAGGGGCTGCCCTGCAGAGGGGGAGGTCTGTGGGAGGCGCAGCCGGTTAGGGTGCATGAGCCAGGATTGAAGGTGAGTTGAGTTTGCGAGAGGGCCTTCTAGAAGGAGAGCAGAGTCAGCGGGAGAGGGACGGCCAGAGGAAGGGCTCCTGCCTCCATGGTCACGGGTGCATGGTTTCCTGGGGCTCCTGTCGCCCTCCTGCACTCAGCAGGGTGGGACAGTGGCAAGCACAGCCCCGTGCCCTGGCAGGAGCTGGCAGGGGAAGCCGGCTCGGCTTTACACCATGGCCGCTAGCTGGGGCTTAGGGCCTCCTGGCTCCCCGGAGCCTCAAATGGGACACTTCGCACTCGAGTTGTCCCCACGCGGGACCCAGAGCAGAGTCTGCAGGCCTGGGGCTGGGAGGGGACCAGGAGCCCTTGTGGCTTGGGCTGGACAGATTAGCACCCTGCGAGGAGGGCAGCCCCGGAAGGCAGGGCTGGGAGGTGAACAGAGGGCTGGCCCTGGCCCAGGCGCTGGCGAGGGCTGTGGAGAGGCGTCGGGAACTGACCTGTGCAGTGACATGTCCCCCTCAGAAAGCGGAGCCTGGCAGCAGAGTCCTGGGCCGTGTGGCGGGCCTGGAGGCGTCTTGAAGGGGCCCGGTCGCCACAGGCTGGCGAGACCAGGCAGCGTGTGCTGTGCTCCCCCAGACAAGGGCAGCGCCCTGGGTCCAGTCCTATGCGCCCAAAGGGGAGAGTCCCTACGGTTGTTCTGCTTGTGTCCTCGGGGGGGGTGGGGGCTGAAATCCAGGGGCTTGATGGGGAGACCCTTCCAAGAGTGGTGGGCCTGTGGGTGGAGACTCTGGCCACCGCCTGGCGCCTCCCTCTTGGCCCCTCCCTCTTGGCCCCCTTGGTTCCCAGGACAGCCCCCCCCAACTCTCAGGGGCCTCCTCCTGATGAGCTGCTACCCACGTCTGAGGAGTGGGTGGAAAGGGGGCCTCAGGGAAGCCCTCACGCCGCTCCCGCTAAGGAAGCCAGGTCCTCACGCTCCACAGTAAACCAGCCGCGGGTTCGCCCTGGCCCTGGCCTCGGGAGAGGCGCGTGGATGACTGTCTCACCTGAAAGGAGGAGCTGCTTTCCAGCTCAGGAGGCTCGTTTCCCACAGACCCTGCCTACGTACAGGTCCCATCAACTGACTGAAGCCGCCTGCGGGCGTCTGCTGTGGGGGTGGCATTCACGGTAGATTCGGGGACCCCTGCTGCTGGGGGTTCAGGCTGACCTGAGCGACAGACCTCAGAGGCATGGCAGCCTGGGACCAGGCTGGTGGGGGCACATTGGTCTCCTGGTGCTGGGAGGGTCCTCGAGCCCCTGGGGAGCCCTGCGTGTCCCGCAGGAGGGCCGGTGGAAGGTGCTCCAGAGACGGGGGGAGGGCACTGGCTGCCAGACCGTCCCCCATGGAGTGTGGCCGCCGGGCTTCAGGAAGCCTGTACCTGTGAAATCGAACATGGGTGCTGACCAGTGTGTTCTCTTCTTTGAGCTGAGACCTGAGGTTAAGTCAGATTTGCAAACGGTTCCTGTGATAGGAAACGGGGCGTGCGCAGGAGGAAGCCAGAGGAAGATGGCATTTGTTTTGGGTTGTAAAATGGCTTCTGGTTAAATATGACGAATTGAAACATCTGTTTGCTCAGCCTCCTTACCGAACTAACAAAAACTGCAAGAAGAACAAGAAGCAGAAACGTCTATCTTTAACAACCTCAGACACATCCAGGGCGTGAGATGCAATGAGCAAAGAATGGTTTCCAAGTGCAGGGACAGCCGGGCAGGGTGGGCAGCAGGATGGTTTCAGCAGCGAAACTGCCTCTATGGAACCAGGGCACGGGGGTCAGAGTCTAGAGAGCCAAATCCCAGACCCCCTTCTTGGACTGGTTAGCAGAGCTGGCGCATGGGGGCCTTTCGGAGCGTCCCTGACTCCTGTGTGATGCCAAGAGGTTGCTAAGGAGGGAGTTACCCAAGGGATTGAGCACGTGGGGCAAACACCGTGGATTGCCAGCAGCCGGGACAATGGACAGACAAAGAGAAAGAAAATAGGTATAATTGGTATCCCTGGAGAAGAGAACAAAACCAGGCAGATGAGCAGTTTCTGAAGGCATAAGAGAAGACTTCTCCCTGAAACGGAGGAGCACATAAAGCTTCAGTGAAAGAGCACACTGGCCGTCAGGACAAGGAGGGAGGGCCACGCAGACATACCTCAGTGAGGTTCCTGGACTTCACAGAGAAAGGGTTCCATTGCACCAGGGGAAGTCTTAGGCGTGGGGGCGCATGGGGCGCTAACCCGGCTTCCAGGGCTCTCCGCAGCATAGTCAGTGCTACCGTTCAGGGGCCGTGCCTGCAGAGACTTCAGGGAAAGGAAGCGTGAACCTAGGGTTTTATATCCAGACAAGCTGTTCAAGTCTAATGACCATAAAGGTGTGTTCAGACTTTTGAGAACGAGAGAATGTGGTTCCTACGAGTTCTTTTGAAGTGAGTAAGTGGATAAAAGCCTCTGTGGTAGATGAACTCCATAAGACACGTGTGCAGAAGTGGGGAAAGGGCTAGTCGCCCCCGCACAGAGCCTTAGACCAGGGTGGCACCTGAAGCCACTGGCCCTCGGAGTCATCGCCACGCTGCCTGTCACAGCTCTGTGGTGAAGAGATGTACAGCCCTCGAAGTTACGCTGAGTTCGGGGCAGTGATGCTCAGCTGGCCAGTGCCCACACAGCTCGAAGGCCTCTGGGAAGGCCACGGGAGGGAGGAGACAGCCGAGCGAAGGTCAGGGGTCAGCCATACGTGTCCTCTGAGTTCTTTCCCATGGGGATGAGTGCGCCTGAGGTGGGCCTGGCCTGGTCTGAGTAAGACATCCAAGAACTTGGGCAGTGACAACTGGGCAGGTCTACATCACAGATGCGTCCACGGCAGACCTTACCGATCGATGATAACAACCTTTCCCATGGGTCCCTCAGGGCAACCCGTCAGTTAGTGGTGGGAGGGACAGTTGCCCTAGTTTCCATCCTGTTCTGGATTCTGGAGACGGGTTGGGCCTAAAGGGAACCTAGGCTAAATCCACTGTCCCGAGAGATGCGCTCAACCCAGGGCCCTCGTGGGCTTCCTGCGGCTGTGTCCTCCTCCCAGCCTCCTGTGGGCCCCTCCTCTTACCCTGGCAGCTGCCCCTTTCCTGTGTTTGATGGCGGCAACTCTTACTCCTGCCAAACTCTCCTGCCACGCTGTCTGCCTTTCTGGCCCACCTCAGTCTCAGCTCAGACACTTGCCTCGGCAACACGAAGCAGCCAGAGCTCACCCCAGGCACCTTGTCTCCTGGCCCAGGTGCCTGGCCCAGGCCCAGCTGGCGCTGGCTTGACCACAGGAAGTCAACTGCTGATTTCTTAGTGGGAAGGACGAGGGGAGAGGGTGGGTGTCTGGGTAGCACTGGTTTCTCCCGTGGGTTTGCCTGCTCGGGTGTGCGCATGCCGAGTGCACCCACGCACCTGCCGGGCTTCACCGTGCTGGCAGGGCGTGGCCGCCGCCTGTGCCAAGGAGGACCCAGTGCTCTAGGGTCTCTGGGTCTTGGGGTCTCACCCTCCTGGTGGGCAGCAGCTTCAGGGGCTGGGGAGCCAGGAGGGAGGACGCCAGCCTCATGGAGAGCTCTGCTTACAGCGTGGCCCCTGTGTGCATCTTCCCCCCCAGCCTGCGGGTGACCCCGGCTTCGAGAGAGCATCTCAGAGTCCAGCCAGTGCCTGAGCATTGACCTGTGAACCGAAGGTCATGGTTCAATTCCCAGTCAGGGCCCATGCCCATGTTGCTGGCTTGATCCCCAGTGTGGGGTGTGCAGGAGGCGGCCAGTCAATGCTTGCGTTCTCTCTCTCTCTCTCTCTCTCTCTCTCTCTCTCTCTCTCTCTCTCTCTCTCTCTTCTCTGAAATTTGGGGCTTGGGAGTGAGGAAGGTAGTGGTAACAGTGCCTGGGGAGAGGGAAGTGGGGGTGGGAAGGGAAAAAAGAGAGCATCTCAGAGGCTGAGGCTCGGCCTCCTCTGAGTGCTGGGCTGCGTGTTACAGAGCCGCTCACCCTGCGGGTGGCTGTGAGCAGGGCTAGTTCTCCGTGGTCCTGGGAGGGCAGCCCCTCGCCCGGGCTCCCTGACACCAACTCCGTGTCTCTAAGAGGGCAGGGCTGGGGCAGGAGGGACTCTGGTCTGAGCAGCCAGTGGCGGCTCCTTTAAAGACAGGGGAGTAAGAATTTCCTCTGCAGTGGCCCCCAAACCAGGGTGCACATATGAGAAGGAGAGGAAGCCGAGACAGGCAGTGAGAGCAGGGGAGGAGAGGGGGAGATGCAGTTTATAGCTCTCCTCTCGCCCTTTCACTCTTCCCTCCTGGGAGGCATGTTCCATCAGCACCGCCATGCGCAGAACCGAGGGTAAGTGTGCACATGCTGAGACACGCAGAGCACACGCTAAGCACATGCTGAGCACACGCTGAGCACACACAGACATGTTTGATTGATAGGGACCCATGGCCACAGAGCAGGAGGCTGCTGGCCTGAAAGCTGGGCGAGTCAAGAGATGCTTTCTTGTGTAAAAACTGACTTTTTCCCAAACTCAGACTCTGAATTCTCGCATCCATTCCTGAGAGCGTTTCACCAGGACCCAGCCCGGCTGCCTCTCTCCTGAAAACACAGGCACCATGTGGTCCCTCCTGGTGGGTCTCAAAGGAGCAGGCCTCCCACAGCCTCCAAGGCGAGGCGCAGCCTGTTGCAGAAAGGTCAGCCGCGCATTCATTAAGCCCGAGTGAAGCCAGGGGCCTCAGGCTGCTCCAACTTAGAAAACAGCTTCCTGAGCCTCTCCCTCTCCCTCTCCCTCTCCCTCTCCC
>PVJC01000094.1:0-49114 GCA_004026665.1 Murina feae | reverse complement strand
CAGACCCTTCCTGGATCGGCCCTTTGTGTGTCCTCTATCCTGTGAACTCAACTCTTAACTCGCCCAGTTAAAATAGCTACATTTTTCTGAATCAGACCCAACCTCTGATGCATTTCCTGATGTCTCGTGGACGCCCCCACCACTAACTCAACAGAACCAAGCCCAGCCTCGTGGTTCTGCCATTTCACTCCCCACTCTCCACCCACCCACCAATGGCTTCACCCCTTGGACCTCTATCGCATCGAAAGGACCACTCCCCCTTGGACTCAAGCCCGAATGCCCTCTGCTGAGCCTGCCCTCCCTCTCACTCGGGCTGCCTCTGGGGCTGTTGTCTTCTCCTCACTGTCCCGCCATCTTTATCGTTTCCCTACACAGAACCTGGCGTGGCCTTGTTGGAAACATTAGAGCAGCGGTTCTCAACCTGTGGGTCGCGACCCCTTTGGCGGTTGAACGACGCTTTCACAGGGGTCGCCTAAGACCATCCTGCATATTTTAGATATTATGATTCATAACAGTAGCAACATTACAGTTATGAAATAGCAATGAGAATAATGTTATGGTCGGGTCACAGCACGAGGAACTGTATTTATTTAAAGGGCCAGAAGGTTGAGAACCACTGCGTTAGGGCCTGTCCTCCTGGCCCTGCCCCTCAGTCCAGGTGCTTAAGTGCTCGCGGGTGCCAGGAGCTGTTCGAGGTGCTGAAACCGCGCTGACTCCACCTGCCCTGCTGCCCTGCACAGCCACCCAGCCGCATGCCCTGCCCTGCCTCGGGCCTGAGAGTGCAACCCATCCTTAAGGCAGTGGTTCTCAACCTGTGGGTTGCGACCCCTTTTGGGGTCAAACGACCTTTTACAGGGGTCGCCTAAATACATCCTGCATAGCAGATATTTACGTTACAATTCACAACAGTAGCTACATTACAGTTATGAAGTAGCAACAAAAATAATTTTATGATTGGGGGTCACCACAACATGAGGAACTGTATTAAAGGGTCGCGGCTTTAGGAAGGTTGAGAACCACTGCTTTAAGGCCTGGCTTAGCTGTCGCCTTGTCTGCAAAGCCTTCTGGGGCTCTGGCCCTCCCAGGAGTCCCATCTCGCAGTGATTTGTTTACACATCTGTCTCCACTCTAGGCTGGGGCTCCCCGGGGGCTGGAGCCTGTCTGATTCACTTTTAAAGTTCATTTTAATTCAGCATCGAGTAGGTGTTTACAAAGAATGAAAGGATACTTATAAAAATGTGCAAGATGCAAGGGTAACAATATAGTAAACACCTGTAAGGACCCACCTGCCATGGTAAGAGATGTGACCCATTCAGACCATCCACACCTGTCGCTGGGCGGACAGCAGCCCGGCTCAGGGAGTGCTCTCGAACGACTGCATGCCCAAACGAGTGAGTGTGCCTTCCGTGTCCTCCATGAGGTCAGTGTTGCTGAGCACATCCAGGGAAAGAGGTCATGTCCACCCCACTCGTGAGCCCACTGCGCTGCGCACACATCTTCCATTTACCCTGCTCTGCTTACGGCGTGCCCACTCAGTGCCAGGATGGTGCTGGGCCTGGTCTGCAGCAGGAGCAGAGTGTCAGAGAGCTCGCTGGGGAGTGTGCACTGGACAGCTCTTCAGAAACAGGATCCAGCGAGGCCTCCACAGCATCCCTGCGCTCCCCCAGAGCAGGAGTCCCAGCTCACCCCGTGCAAGTCCTAAAGGCTTTCAGAGTCACTTAACTTCTTTGTGTGGCTGTTTCCTTGTATGTAAAATGGTCAGAGTGGGTCCTGCCCCCTGGATTGAAGGAGTTAATGTGAAACAGGTGTTTGGCACGCAGTGGGGCTCATGGTGCCTCTGTCACCCATAGAGATTCTGTGTGGCAGGGCTGGGTGCGGCAGAGGTTGGAGAAGACTCCCCGCACGAGGGGGCCGAGTACCAGGCTTCTGGGCTGGCCCTCTCTGTCCTTGCCTCACTCTGGGTGAGGATCATAAGAAAATCGTCTTTCACACATCCGGCAACATGGTACAGCAGAAATTGCTAAATTTCTCCAAAGAAACCACGGACCTCGCCCACCGGGAAGGGCTGCAGTCCTTCACATGTTGCAAGGGCTCTCGTAGCCTCTGGGTAGCTTTCAGGGCTGCTTTTACATCGCAGCCCAAGTAGCCAATGTAAACAAGGAAACTATGCTTCTAACCAAATGGGAATATCTCTTAACGATGCCTAGAAACTAGTCTTCCTAGAGGCCCGAGTGCCAGGCTCTGCACGTGGGCCAGAGGTGCTGCAGCCAGTGGCAGAGATGGCCCAGAGGGGCTGGCCAGGGTTCCTGGCTGCCTATCCTACTGAAGGGAAAGTGCAGGCCTGTGAGACTGATGGGGGGCTGTGTGCTGCTCTTGGTTGACGAAAGAAGCATTGCATGGACATGTAATAGAATTTCTTTTGGGGGAAGAATCTGTATTGGACATGGGTGTGTCTGTCGCCAGCAGTTCCCCAGGAGAGAGGAAGAGCTGCATTGTCTGGCGTGGGCCTCTGGGGCCTCCCAGCCTCTCCCCTCCGAGTGGCTTGTCCTGAGATGCCTACCAGTTGGCTCCTGGGTCTTGTTGGCAAGCGATGGCCTTCATATAAAGAAAGCAGTGGTTCTCAACCTTCCTAATGCTGCGACCCTTCAATACAGCTCTTCATGTTGTGACCCAACCATAAAATGATTTTCGTTGCTACTTCATAACTAATTTTGCTATATTATGAATCATAATGTAAATATCTGATATGCAGGATGTATTTAGGTGACCCCAAAGGAGTCGCGACCCACAGGTTGAGAACTGCTGATATAGAGGCAGCAAACATAGAATCTCTTCCTGTCAGGCAGGCCCTGCAGGGGTGGGCTCCGGGGCAGAAGGGCAGGCCAGGCCGCTCCGTGGGCAGCAGAGGTCCGGTTTCTGCCGTGGCTCTTGGCCAGGCTGCCTCTGGCTGCCGGGCGCCACCCAGGTGAGCACAGGCTAGAGGAAGCACGGCCTCTGGGAGGCCCCAGAAAGCATTGCCTTTGGCTCTTTGTGCTCAGCTTCTGTCAAATTGGAAAAGGAAAACTGGCAGAAATGAACCTGAGGAGAAGGCAAGGGAGAGAACTGGGTGTAGCCTGACCGTTGGCTTCTGCCTCATTGCGTCACCTCATCGCTGGCTCAGGTGGGGCCGGACCTGGCGGACTTCCTCTGTGGTCCCTCTGGGGCTGATGCTAGAACTCCAACCCTACCCAGCCTCGCTCTAGCAAAACAGCAAAGCGCCCCCCTCTCCCATCTTGATGGGCTTGGTCTGGCTCCAGGCCTGCTGGGGGACTGCCAGGAAGGTCTTTCTCCTGTCGGTGATGGCATTAAGCAGGCAGTGGGGCACCCCATCTCCAGCTGTCAGCTCAGCCTCTGAAGAGGCCACGTGGAATGTCACGGACCCTGCCCGAGCAGCAGTCTGGACTTGAGCTGTAGCTTGGAGACACCTGGGGGGACAGACCCTGAGGTCACCGTCCTGCCTCCACACACTCCAGGTAACTCGCCTGTGGTTCCGTCCGAGAGTCGGACAGCTTAGAATCGCCCTGGGCGCTTCCTGTGCAGTTTGGAGCCTAGTGCTCGGTGTGGTCTGCAGATGGAACAGGCATCGCCTTGGCGACTCTCCCAGGCCACACTTCGTGAGCGAGAACCTGCACTTCATCAGGATGTGAGAGGGACTCTCTGGGTCCATCCAGATGGCCTGGGGCTGGGGGCTCACGTGGGAGATGCTGGTCAGGGCTGAGTGCACATGCAGTGGAGCACTCCCAGTGGTGGCGGGTCATGCGCTGGGCAGGACGAGGAGGGTGGCGGAGGGCGTGGGAGAGCTTCGCAGGTTGCTTCTCTGTGACGTGTCCCTAACATAGTCCTTTTCAATGTCATTTCAGTGTCTCCAGGAGACTGGACCCCAAGGAGCCCCTGGGAAGCCAGCGAGCAGCTTCGCCGACCCCGAAGCAGGCTCCTGGGGGTGCTCCCGGCCATGAGAGCCCCCGGGAGACAGGGGCCCAGGGCCCAGCCGGCCAGGAGGCTGGGGGGCCCCGCAGGACGCTACAGGTGGACAGCAGGACGCAGAGATCAGGGCGGTCCCCCTCCGTGTCACCAGACAGAGGCAGCACCCCCACGTCACCTTACTCTGTCCCCCAGATTGCCCCCCTTCCCAGCAGCACACTGTGTCCCATATGTAAGACCTCGGACCTCACGTCGACCCCCAGCCAGCCAAACTTCAACACCTGCACCCAATGTCACAGCAAGGTCTGCAACCAGTGCGGGTTCAACCCCAACCCTCACCTGACCCAGGTGAGCACCGCTGCCCCCTCCCCCCCTTCCTGCCCTGCCCCTTCCCGTTCCCTTCCCCTCTGTCACCAGCTCTCTCTCCCTCTCCTGTCCCGTGGCCACCGGCCTCTGTGTCTTCCTGGGCTTGTATTCTGGCTCAGGTGAGAAGGCCTGGGCCAGGTCCTGTGGGAGCCCACCTCTTGGCGGCATGGGTGGCCCCGGAGCTGAGGTGCTTCTCCCCTGGTCTGAGTTTGACCTGGAAAAAGGGCGCTGCCAGGACCAGACATCTCGTGTCCCTTTCCCAATGGGACTCATTGAAGAGGCCCGAGGCTAGCCTCTCTCCCTGACACGGGCCTGAGGGAGCGCAAGGTGTGGGGAGCGGGACACTGCCCCCTGCGTCTGGGGAGCTCCCCCTCTGCGCTCCACTTGTGGGTCCACGAGAGGCCAGGCTCGGGCCAAGCATTCACAATGGGTGACAGTGCCCACACTCACCTGAGGCCACTTGGGGACCGTTTCCATGAGCTTGGCCTTCCTTCTGCCCAGAGGCCCAGAGGCCCCCCGCCCGGTGCCTACAGCCCCAAGCTCCCGCGGGTGCTCAGCCACCCGGAGGCTCCCTGGCGACCTGGAGGCTG
This sequence comes from Murina feae, assembly GCA_004026665.1. Taxonomy (NCBI): domain Eukaryota; kingdom Metazoa; phylum Chordata; class Mammalia; order Chiroptera; family Vespertilionidae; genus Murina; species Murina feae. The sequence goes on along the minus strand of PVJC01000094.1, from coordinate 44,198 downwards.
CTGCGCGCGTGCTCTAGCTGAGCCGGCCGTGCCTCCTCGCCCTGTCCTGGGGAGACTGGCCGTCTGGATGGAGAGCGGGTGCTGACGGCAGACACAGGCATGGCCGCTTCTGGAATCAGAGCAGCAGGAGCCGGGGGACCACGTGGTGGGGGAGTGGGAATACGTGTTCACAGGTCGGGTCTATTTGTGACACGAGGTGCCGTGGGTGTGGGACGCGTGGTTTGCGAGAGGTAAGTGTGAGCTTGCAGGAAGGAGCTGCTGTGGGGGTGACTCAGAGCACTTGGAGTCATTCCTGGAGTGCGGGGGCTTCCTGAGGAGGCGGCGCACGCGTGATGATGCATCCAGGATCAGAGACAGCCCATCCCTACCCCAATGGTTAGGGAAGTGTTTGCCTTGAGCTGAGGACAGTGTGGCTGAGGCCCGGGCCACTCCCGTGCTTTCTCCCGGGGAGAAGCAGGGCACCGGGCCTTGCAGGCGCTGGAGGCGTGCAGGCAGGGATGAGCTGCTGCCCTGGGCGTGCCCCGTGCTGGCCTTGCCTCTGGGTTCCCTTCCTCAGATGCCCGTTCAGCTGCAGGACCTCAAGGGCTTTGGGTGGGTGGGCAGAGATCCCGCACATGGCACTGCTCGCCTGGTGGCTATCCTGGCCCTCACCATATGTGGGCGCGGGGTGGGGCGGGGCAGCTCTGAGTGTGCCTGGGAGCAGCTGACCAGGAGGGCCCTGGCACATTCGGGCCATCTGCCCCGCTGCTGGGAGGAGGCCGAGGCTCAGGGCCAGGAGGGGCCTGCACTTGCCCCGATACGGCGCTGCAGAAGAGCGTGCGGCTGGACAAGGCCACGGCTCTAGTCCTGAGGGTCTCGCCAGGCGCCCAGAGGCCATGGAGCGCCTGGGCAGGGCTGTGGGCAGACCCCCTGCCACGGGGTGTCAGGGCTGCTGTCCCCTGGCCGCCCGCGTGGGAAATGCTGACCTGTCCTCCAGGCTCTCGCCTGGTGGGCCCTTCCTGCCAGGCTCCTCCTGCCAAGGAGGAAGGACCGTGGGCACACTTCCTGATGGGCTGGGAGCCCAATTCCTGAGTCTGGAGGGGCCTGTCCCTCAGTGGAGAGCAGCTCACGCCTGGGTCCCACTTCCACGCAGTGAGGACCAGTGGACAGGTTTTGCTGGTACCTCCTCCCCCCGCCCAGACCCCATCGCCTGGGCCCCTCTGATGCGACGCTCTCGGGACCCTCCGGGGTGGAGGTGCCTGGCACTGCTGTGTGGGAGGTGAGCCCGGGCCGAGGGCCTGGCAGCCTGGCGGTCACGGCAGCAGGAGGCGTTGCCTCTCAGCACCCCCGAGAGGGACGGGCCGCACAGTGACCTGGAGGCCTTGTGGCCTCGCCGCGCTCATGAAGCGGCTCTTGGACCTCTCCACAGGTGACGTGTGTCACGGGTGAGTCACTGGCATGGCCTGGGAGCGTGAGCGAGCCGCTGTGCCCAAGGCTCCGTGAGGACCAGTGAGCGGACGGAGGGCGATGGGCACCGCAGGCCCGGTCCGAAGACTGCCGCAGCTCTGTCTCCTGCCGCCTGTCATGGTCCTTCACTTCCGCTGGGTCCCCGGGGACGGAGGCAGGTCTGGAGCCAGGACACATCCAGGCACAGCCGCCCTGTTGGCAGCGCCATTTCTGGTCGGCGAGCACTGCCTTCCCGCGCGTGGACCACGCTGCCCTGGTCAGCGCTGGGGCTGCCAAGGGGAGATCCACTCACGGGCACAGGTGGCCAGCTCCCCAGGCTGTGATGCCCTCACAGGAAGGTGCCCACCACACACGCTGCTGGGAGTCCACGCACCTGGACCCCACGGGGACTCATGGAGGTCGGGGAGGAGCTCAGAGCACCCTGCCCACAGAGGAGGAGACAGGTCTGGGAGGCGGCCTACCTGGGCCATCCTGGAGTTGAGAGAACAGGGCCCAGAGCTAGTGGCAGGTCTTCGTCCGCCCGGGCCCTGGCCACTTCCCACCACAGTCCGCTTTGGCTCAGGCTGACAGCTCAGCAGGCGGAGCCATCGGCCCTCTTCCTGGTGGCGGCCATTTCGTCCTGGGCTCTCCCTTCTGGACTCTCCCTCCTGAGTTCAGGGTAGTAACAAACTGCTCGAAACCTGGGAGAGACTGGTGTTCTCCCTGTGGGTCCGAATACGTCTCACCTTCACCAAGACCATCCGTGAGGCTGCCTGCTGCACGGCCAGAGGTGGAGCCCTTCGTGCCGGGTGGTGGGGCGGAGGGTAGGAAGGCAGAGTGCGGGTGAGCAATGGATGGAGCGATACAGGCTGGAGAATGGAGTGGCCTGCGGCAGGCATAGCCCTGGCCAGCCCTCCCGGAGGGCCCCCCTCCCCACCTCCCTCAGTGCAGCCCAGCAGCACCTCCTGGCTGGGCTCCTCCCTGCCCACCGCCCTTTCTCTGGTCAAAGTTGCTTATAAGCCCCTTGGAGAAAATGGTGGAGGGTGAGCATGGCCTTTCCTGCCTATTCCAAAGTCTAGACTTCGCCGAGACCAAGCCATGCACGTTTCGTCCACTGTGCTCCCCCCACCCCCACTGCAAGCCTGGGCTGGGCTGCTTCCCCAGGGTGGGCGGTGTGAGAAGGGAGGAGTGTGCAATGGCCAGGTCCTCCTCCTCTGCCTGCATCCCACTCCTTCCGGCCAGCTGGGCTGGGCACCAGATGGCCGGGGGCGGTGCTGGGAGCAGCCAAGCCCTTCGCAGCAGCTCCAGCCTCACCCGCCCGTCCCGGCTCCCTCCTGGCCACACTGCTGCCAGGGCCTGGCGGAGCACGGGCAGGTGTGAGAGGGACAGGATCCGTGTGGCCGAGGAGAGGCAACGGTGTCCTCCCTCCACCTCCAGCCCAAATGGAAGTGGGTCCCCAGGGGCAGGCCCTTGGCAGGCGAGGTCTTTCTCTTGCCCTCCGGCCAGTGCATGGGCAGTCAGCCTTGCAGCATGAACATGGCAGCAAAAGAGAGAAGTAGATAAAGCAGGACCGAGAGGGGCGAGGGGCAGCGGGACCGACAGAGGAAAGCAGAGGCAGGCGCGGCCGCGAGCAAAGCGGAACCGGCTGTTTCTAGGGTCTGCTTAGCTCCGCCTGTGGCCGGGCAGGCCGCCTGCTCCCCTCACAGAGGGTGGCCCTCGGCTTCTTCAGCCTTCCTCCCCCCCTGGGTGCTTTTCGAGTCCTTCCCAGGAGGACCGGCTGGAACGGAAGCCCATGTGCTGCTCAGCCCTGGAGCCAGTGGCCAGTGGTAGAGGCAGCCTTGACCAGGAGCTACCCAGCCAGCGCAGGGCCCTCCAGGGCGCCAGGGCTGCGGAGGCCGGGAGGAGGCCGAGCGCCTGGTGCGAGGCTGTGGCAAGACTCCTGGGGCTTCTACAAGGAGGGAAGCTAGGCTGCACCTTAGACTGAGCGGGACAGGAGCAAGTGGAGGTGGGAAGCCTGCAGTGCATGCCTCCTATCGGGGCCTGGCTAGTGACTCAGCCCGGGAGAGCATGGAGTCACGCTGGCTTGGTGGTTCCTCCCCGGAACCTCTGGATTGGGCACCAGAAGGGAGGGCTCATTTATAAACTATTTCTTGGTGCTTCAACCGGCACCAAAATGGAAGAAAGCACGAATGCAGCATCAGGCCCGGCGTCAGTGCCGAGGGTCCGCCATTCTGAACTCTGCTCTCCAAAGCAGCTCTTGCCCTCTGGGAGGTGGGGAGCCTCACCCACCAGAAAGAGATCCTGTGGCTGCTAGGGGCCGAGAGCTCCTGGCAGCCGTGGGGTGGCAGGGAGGCAGGCACCGCCCAGAGTAGAAGCAGGTACCTGGGCAGCCTCCTCCGGAGTCCCACCCTCTGAGGTTAAAACGTGGGGTGGCCAGCTTCAGCGTCACGGGAGCCTGTGGAGATGTGGAAGCCTCCCAAGCTCTGCCTCACGTCCCTTCTTGCCCAGAGCCAGCAGAGGGTGGCAGGAGGCACTGCAGACAGATCACCACTGGCTGCTCACTCGCTATGGCGCTCACAGAGCCCGGCCTGGTCACCAGGCCTCGGGTGGGCAGTGCTGCCTTAGCTGTCCTCCTGCCCGCTGAGCAGTTGAGTAAAGGAGCAGCTGAGAGAGGCCCTCGGAGCCCCGAGCCCTCAGGCTCTGCCCTTCCGACCGGCAGGCCTGTGGCAGCACGGGCCGTGGCTCCCGGGGCCGCTCCCTACGGCGCTGCTTCGCTGTAGTCCTCCCCCCCAGCCACCTCTTGGCCCAAATACCAGCTCAGCCTCTGGCCCCTGTGGCTGCCAGCCCCTGCATGGAGGTCGCCAGGGCTGAGGTGGCCACCTGGCCTCCTGCTGGCAAGGCCAGCCCTGGGGGTCCCTGCTCTGCCTCTGGCTCTGAGGCCCTGAGGCTCGGCTGGTGGCTGCCCATCTCCTGGCCATGTGCCCGGCCCTGTTCACGGACAGGAGGCCTACGGGAGGTTTCTGGTCCCTCCCATTCTGGCGGGCGGTGGCTTGGGAGTGCCAAGGAGCTGCGGGCGCTGTGTTGTTGAGGAAGACTCGGCACTGCAGGTCCAGGGCCGGGGAGTCTGCTGCAGGCGCAGCCGTGTAGACCCAGTGGACAGCTCCATCCTCTGAGAATGGAGGGAGAGGCCAGCAAGCTCCTGGCGATCTGGGGGTGGTGCGGGGCAGAGGGGAGTTTGTAGATTCAGAGAGCCCCCCAGCCAGTGTCCTCCCTGGGAGGCCCTGTGTAGGGGCGTCTGCCGGGGCCTGACCTGGGCACGGGGAGGGTGTGGTCGGGCTCCTGTGGGTAGGAAGAGCCGCACCCATCTGATGCGAGTCACGGGCCGCCAGCCTTCCCTGGAGCTTTCATTCAGATGAGGCGCCTGTTGACAGCCTGGCTCACAGGCCGGGAGGTGAGTGCCGGAGCCTTAGCACATGCCACCCCTGTTCAGCCCCCTTCAAACCTCAGGGAGGTCGCCGACCCCTCTTCCCAGGAAGCCCCACCCCACGTGTGGAGAAAGCAAAGTGGTGACTAGACCTGGACTGCTGGGGGGTTTACACTGGCCCAGAGAGGGTCCTGATGGGGACCCTCTTGGTCTGAGATCTGGGGCAGAGAGAGGGTGAGTGCAAAGCAAGCTCAGAGCACACTCAGCAGAAAGGGCCCAGCGCATCTGGGTGAGGCGGTTGGAGGGGGGGAGGGCCACGGGGCACATGGGCCTCCCCCAGGAAGCATGGGGGTTCCACTAGAAGGGTCGGAGCCCATCAGTATATGCTCAGCTTCTGTGTGGAGATTTTGGAAGAAATCGTATTATTGGCTTGTGGGACTGGAAGTCCAAGGGCAGAGTCAAGGCACAGCTGAACCCAGAGTGAAGGAGCCGGATCTGCGCCTGTCTTGCTCACTTTGGACTGTGTGGCCCCCGCATCCCCCCGAGTCCCACCGTGTGCTGGGAAGGAGGCTCCCCCTGGCCCTGGTGCCAAGGTCACATGCGTGTCCCTGCACCACCATCTACACCACTGATTGGTCAACGTGAGTCACATGCCCACTCGACTGAGGGAGGGCTTGGTGACTGATAGAAACTACCCGTCTGTCGCGTGAAGAGCAACACGTGCCTTGTGGGTTCTGGAGGCGCAGACCATCCCTTTCCGTAACCCATCTGTCGTCCTGAGGGACAAAGGGCCAGCCCAGCCCTGCGGCCGCTCGCCTCGTGCGCCTGTTTGCTCTCGGGATTCTCTTGCCTCCTGTCTCCTCGGCTGGATGGCCTCCTCCAGGACAGGGCGTGTGTACGCCAGGCTGCCCTCTCTCACCCGCTCTGTTCCGCATCTTCCTGCAAGTCCCCCTGAACGCCGGCTGCACCGGCTGCCAGGCCCACTCCCCTCCCTCCTGGCTGCTGCTGGGTCATGGCCTGGAGGGAGCGGCAGGGAAAGAGGGAGGCCTGTGCGGGCTGTGAGGTCATCAGTGGGAGGACAGTGTGTGGACTGGTGAGGTGGAGGTGGCATGTGCTGGTACACACAGGTCTGAGGCATAGCCAGTGGGCAGTTGGAGGATGGTCGAGCGGGAGGGCCTGGCGGGCAGTGGTTGGTGGTTGTGGGGTGGGATGGGGAGTGTGTGCCTGCCTCTGCTCCACTCCCCATGCCTGGCAGCTCCTAGCAGGCAGGGTAGTACCCTCTGCCCTGGAAGCCCTGGCCCTGGAAGCCTGGGACCCCCCGACCCCCGGCAGGGCTTGGTGCCCCTGCCTGTGCTGGCAGCTGCTCTACTGCCGTGGCCTGCCCCCCGGTGCCACAGCCCAGGCCCGCCTGCTGACACATGGTTCCTCCGCAGGTGCAGGAGTGGCTCTGTCTGAACTGCCAGATGCAGAGGGCTCTGGGGATGGACATGACCACGGCGCCGCGCTCCAAGAGCCAGCAGCAGCTGCACTCCCCCGCGCTGTCCCCTGCCCATGCGCCCGCCAAACCGCCCCTGGGGAAGCCGGAGCAAGAGAGGCCCCGAGGCCCTGGGGGACCACAGCCTGGGCCCCGCCTGGCTGAGCCGGCCAAGGCCACCACAGTGCCGGGACCTGCCCAGGCAGCTGCCCCTCCTGAGGGGAGGAAGGTGTCTCCTCAGCCCCCTCACCCCGTCAAGCCTTCCACAGCCGAGCCCCGGCCCCCTGCGGGAGAGGCCCCGGGCAAAAGTGCCACCGCGGTGCCCTCTGGGCCTGGTGCTGCTGAGCAGGCCCAGGAGGGCCTCACCGGGAAGCTCTTCGGTCTTGGCGCGTCGCTGCTGACCCAGGCGAGTACCCTCATGTCCGTGCAGCCTGAGGCCGATGCCCAGGGCCAGCCTGCCCCCAGCAAGGGGTCACCCAAGATCGTCTTCAGTGATGCCAGCAAGGAGGCTGGCCCGAGACCCCCAGGCTCAGGGCCTGGGCCTGGGCCTGCAGCTGGAGCCAAAGCTGAGCCTGCAGCCAGGGCAGGCGCCGCATCAGGGCCTGGAGCCCCGGCAAGAACTGGGGGGACGCCCAGCCCAAAGCATGGCCGAGCAGAACATCAGGCAGTGCCCAAGGCTGCTGCCAAGCCAAAGGCCATGCCAAAGGATAGGCCCACCTGCCCACTGTGCCAAGCTGAGCTCAACATGGGCAGCAAGGGCCCAGCCAACTACAACACCTGCACCGCCTGCAAGCTCCAAGTGTGCAACCTCTGTGGCTTCAACCCGACACCCCACCTGGTGGAGGTAAGGGACCCGAGGTCGTGGGGGCACGGGCAAGTGGGAGCAGAGGACCCCGAGAGCTGGGGCTGAGCCGTGGGGCACCCTCCACCGCAGATGTCCTGAGGGCTGCCCTCTCTTCTGTCCCTGCCCTGGCCACCCTTCCACTCAGAGACCTGACTGGCACCGTGGGTGCGGGTGGTGTGCCCACTGCCTCTGCCTGGCTGAGTGCCCTGAGGTTAGTCCCAGGGTCCGCCAGGCTCCGGGGGCCCTGAACTGCCTCCCCACTCCCAGCTCTTGTGGCAGGACCTGGTGAAAGATGCCAACACCCTCTGCCCAGGGAGGAAGGACCTGGGTCCCACCTGCCCTCGGCTTGTGCCCCTCACAGGGGTGGAGGGCTGTGGGCCCCAGGAGAAGGCAGGCTTCGCACTGTGGGCAAGCCGTGCCCCGCGGCCCAGTGTCCACCTCCATCCCTTCCTCAGGTCCCTGGTGGTGAGTGTCGATGTTCGCTTGTCAAAGCCTCAGCCTTTGGTCCCGTGTTTTCCTGGGTGGGCCTGCTCCCCTGGGCCTGCTTGCAGCGTGCTCAGAGGTGCTCTCCCGAGCTGCAGGAGGATTTGAGGTGGGGGCTGGGGGCTGTCTCTCCGCAGCCTCTGCTCCAGGGAAAGGTGCTGAGCACGGCAGAGCTGGGTGGGAGGGAGAAGGACGCCCTCTCCTCTGGGCCCTGCCTGGGAGGCTCAGATGGTGCGGAGCCCCTGGTGGAGCTGCTTCTGACCCTCCTGTACCCACTCTCCCTGCTCAGGACCACCTGGGGCCTGCTCTGGACGTAAGTGCCTGTGTCCCTCCTGTGGGTCTGTAATTGGCTCATCCCTGCTGTCATGTGGGGGCGGGGGAGGGGGGCCAAGCCAAGGCCCTGCTGGGCTGGGCCATGCCTGGCGAGCAGGCGGGAGTGTGGCGTGCAGACCCTGCTGCCGAGGTGGGGCAGTGGAGCAGGATGTGGTGTTGCCATGGTTCTGACGCGCCTGGGGCCAGGCCGCCCCGGGTCTCATCAGCTCCTTGGCTTTGCCTTCCTGGATCCCGAGCCTCTACCTCTTGGGCCAGCGTTGCCCTGCTCCCCCTTCACATGCCAAGGTCTCCATGGCCGCCCCACTGCTGCCTCCTTGGCCGGCACCACCTGTGCCTCGGTGGCCCCTGTGGCTGCGCTGCTCAACATCCTGGCTCCTCCCGCCCCGCGTCCGTCTCCCTGCCTCCTGCGCACATGGCAGTCAGAGGTGGCAGCTTCTCTCTCTCCTCCTCCTCCGGCTTTGCCTGCTGCTGCCGCCACCCCAGAGGGCCATGCTGCCCCAGGGAGGTGTGGGTGGGCAGCCATGCCTGCTCCCGGGTTCCCGCCACAGGAACTGGGACTACTGTGCCTCCATCCACCATCAGAGATACAGGTGGGCGGCCCGGGGTCCTCCTCAGCACCCCTTCTCTCACCAGGTCCACGTGGTCAGCCACACCTCCTGGCTCTTCCTCCCACTCGTCTAGGCCCCGCCTCCCCGCTCGGTCTCATGGCCCCGCCTGGCCCAGCCCTCCGCTCCCTCCCCAGACAATGGCCATCACCATCTCGCCACTCTGCCTGCCTTGGCCTTGCAAGGGGCTGGTGCTTGGCGTCCCTCTCCCCTCCCCAACCATGTTGTTTTTCTTTGCTGAGGCCCTAACCACTCGGTGGGCTGTCTTTGATCTCACCTCAGCGAATGGCCACTTGGCATTGGGAGCCATTTGGTGCGTCCCGTGACCTTGGTGTGATCGTGGTTGAGGCTCCTGACTTCTCCACGGGGCCCAGACCTGCGGGAGGCGCTTCTCCAGCCGCAGCGAGGCTGCCTGGTGCTCCGCATACCTCGCCTGGCCAAGGCCGAGGCCAGACTGGCCGCCCTGTCAGTGCACCGTGAGGGAGGGCGGCCCGGGGCCCACTGCCTGCTGCCCTCAGGCCTCCGCCTGCTGGGCTTCACCTGAGGCCGGGCCCAGCTGTCGGGCTGCCAGGTTGTGACTTTTCCTCAACATCTCTGAGCTTCAAAAATCTTTCAGCCTGGCCGGCGTGACTCCGTGGTTGAGCATCAACCTGTGAACCAGGAGGTTACGGTTTGGTTCCCAGGCAGGGCGCATGCTCGATCCCCAGCGGAGGGCGTGCAGGAGGCAGCCATCAGTGATTCTCATCATGGATGTTTCTATCTCTCTGTCCCCCTTCCTTCCTCTCCGAAATCATTAAGAATATACTTAAAAATCATTTACCCTCTTCCTAGACAGGGAGCCAGAACATACAGAGGCAGAGGCAGCAAAGCTGTCCCTCCTCCAGTGAACCGCCCGCAGTGCTGGCTAGTGCGCCATTTCATGACGCCTTCTTACCGCCCATCTTGCTGAAGGATAGTGAGACCCTTGGCTTAAGTTTTCATTGGCTTTCAGTTCAGAAGAGGGTTTGTGAAGAAGTGAGTGGAGTTGGGATGGTTGCAGTGACACTGCCGGTTTCTTATGTGATCGTAATTGCAATACCAGCCGGGCCCCTGAGATGCTCGGCCTCCCTGGGCAAAGGGCCTGGCCCTGTGATGTGCGGGATGGGGGTGGCGGGGCATCCGGCGAGAGGTCAGCAGCTGCCTCTGCTCCAGACCTGCCCCGGGCTGCCTCTGGGTCAGCGAACTTGGGGCTCCCGTCTCCCCACTGTGGAGGGGCAGGAGTGCTCCCTCGGGTTTCCGTGGGAACTAGGTGAGACGCCATCCTCTGGTGCTCACACGAGGTCAAAACTGTCAGCCCTGAGCCAGGAAGCCTAAGGGCAAGCAGAATGTCTGAAAGAGGGTCCCCACCCTCCACGGCTGCCTGCTGAGTCCCCTGTGCAGTGCAAGATCCGGCCTCAAAGGCGCGCATGGCGGATGTCAGGGATGATTCCTCCTGTGGGAGGCTGAGCCCAGAAAAGAGGGGCTTGCACATGCAAAGAGGAACAGGGAGGGCAGCCGTCATAGCACGAGAGGAACAGCAGCCCTGCAACCGCGCCTGGGGCCAGTGCCCATGCCTTGGCCCTACCCCTGGGCATCCTTTCTGCTGGGCTCTCATCCTCTGCCCCTGGCAGTGAGGCTGGGGCTGTGGGCCAGGTGGCCACAGGCGTCGATCTGGCTGGTGTCACTGTCACCAGACTGACACATGGGCCAGCTCCTCCGATAAGGAGACTGCGCCTGCAGTTCCTTCAGACGATCGCCGGCTTCCATGCAGCCCAGCCGGCTCCCTCGGACACAGCAGCCAGTGGGCATCCTCCAGACCTTCTGGGACAACGCACTCCCCTTCCCTGACGCACGGCTCCATCCTCCATGGATGGTGCGCACACGCCACCTCTCACCTTTAGAGCCACTCTCCCTCGACTTCTACCCTCCTGCCCGGAAAGGAGCTGGGCCGAGGGAGCACAAGTGGTCGCAGTGCCTCCCACAATCCCTTCCCCGGTTCCAGATGGCCCCTGCCTACTTGCCGAAGAGGACAGGCAGGGTCAAGCCGGCAGCAGCTCCCCGAGGCCGGGGTTGGGTGAGGGGGACCATGGGAGAGAATGACAAGTGAATGAATGAACAAGAGGATGGAGGAGCAGGGGCGGGGAGGGCAGGTGGAGGGGAGAGATGAGAGCAGCTGAGTCCCAGCCCCAGGCACAGCGATTCTGCCTGCCTGCCTGCCTCTCACCCTGTCCTCAGTCCCCAGAGGCTGGTCCCGGCCAGGTCTCCCCTTGCTCCGCCTGCCCAGCCCCATGCCCCTGCCCTTCCCCTACCCAGGCGGCTGGAGAAGCGCCTTCAGCCACTGGTCCATGTTTATTTTTAGCTCACAGCTCACGTGCTGCCTCCTGCCAGCCTTCCCTCTCTTCCTCGCTGCCCGTGTAGCAGGGCCCGGAGAAGGGCCTCCGTGTGTAAGTAGGGGCAGGAACAGGCCCTGGAGCAGTGGCCTCAAACCTCAGGCTTTGCTGAGGGCTGGTGAGCAAGCAGGCCGCTGTGGGGCTGGCTCTGAGCCCCTGGCAGTACGCCTGCCTCCTCATCCAGTCCACCTTCCAAGGTGCCTTGCTTCCCCTGGACAGTTGCTTTGGGGGGGGGTCTGCAGGCCGGAGGTAAGTCAGAGGTGTGCCATGCCACCAAGGTGAGCAGGAAGGTGCCTCCCAGGAGAGGCCTGCCCCGGAGGGCCGTGAGCCCCGGAGGGCCGTGCGCAGGGACCCAGGTGGAGCTGGCAGTGTTGCCCTGGGCCACCCCTGCTCTGGGCCCAGCCCCCAGCCCCTGCGCGCAGATCCTGGGGCTGGGAAGGCTCTTTCTTACTCCCAGGACTCTCTCTTGCACTCTGTCTAGCCCTCCCGCCTCTCAGGGCCTTGGTGCCATTGCACCGCTCTCTGACGTGGGGGCATTTTCGCTGTGTGCCCAGACGTGCTGGGCATGTGCTGGACCTTAGCTGAGACTCGGTGCTCTGTCCCTCTCGGCGTGGGCTCAGCCTGCCCAGCGCTCTCCACAGGCACCTGCGGGAGTGGACCCTGCCAGGCCAAGCAGCCCAGCCCAGCATGTGGCCAGCACCCATTGCCTCGTTGCAGCTGGGGTTGGGAGGGGGTTGCATAGAGCATCACAGGCGAAGGGAGCTCACGGTGGTGCCTTGGGCTGGGCCCTACAGGGAGCAGGGTGAGTGCGTAGGGGACCCTGCAGGGTCCCCTCCATAGTGGGCCCTGGTGTCGGGCCTTGGGCAGGGAAGAGCGGCCATCTCAGGGAGACGGTCTTCAGGCCCCGAGTGACAAGCACACAGGGCCTGGCCTGGCACTGCCAGGACCCAAGGCAGAGATGTGGCTCTGTGGGCAGCACGCAGGACAGAGTCCCTGACATGGTGTTTCCTGTGGAGGAACCTGCTCACACCCCTGACTCCAGGGAGGACATCCCCACAGCCCTGGCCCGGGCCCAGGAGCCTACACCCCCCTCATCGCCCTTGCTGGGGAAAGTGGTGGGAGGGACCACACCCCCAGGGATGCCCTGTCTGATGCCCTTGCTGGCCTGCTGAGGCTCCACACCAGCCAGAGGGGCTGTCTGCTCCCTGCAGGGCCAGATGCCCCTCTGTCTAGACCCTTGTGCCATAGCCTCCGCCCACCCTCCTTGTCTGGTGGGGGAAGCTCTCTGGGGAGAGGAAGGAACCCTTTTTTTGGTTTCATCATTTTAACTCTGAATACGCGCTTTTAAAAAATTACTCATTTCAGGGAGGAAGGGAGAGGGAGAGGCAGATAGAACAGCAATGATGGAAGAATCTTTGATCAGCTGCCTCCTGCACGCCCCTCACAGGGGATCCAGCCCACAATCTGGGGCTGTGCCCTGACCAGGAATCGAACTGTGACCTCCTGGTTCATAGTGGACGCTCAGCCCCTGAGCCCGCCGGCTGGGCTGGGAATGCTTTAAGCGCGGGAAGGTCTGTCATCGGGGGCAGCACACCCACCAGCCTTTTCCTCTCGCACTTTGGTGCCTGAGTTAGAAGCCTTTCTCCTCCAGGTTACAGAGGGCCATGGAAATACTGTGCTTCAATGTCTCCATGATCTCAACTTTCCTCCTTCTCCTCACAGAAATCCGAGTGGCTCTGTCTGAACTGCCAAACTAAGCGACTGCTGGAGGGCAGCCTCGGGGAGCCAGCCCCCTGCCCACCGCCCGCCTCTCCGCAGCCCCCCGCCGGGGCCCCTCACCGTGCAGCCGCAGCCGGAACAGCTCCTCCGAAGCAGAAAGGGCCCCAAGGGCCGGGCCAGCCCTCAGGCCCTCTGCCCACCAAGGCCAGCCCCCAAGCAAAGCCCCTCAGGGCTTCTGAGCCCAGCAGGACCCCGAGTGGTGCCCAGGAAAAGAAGACAGGCCCCCCGGCTAAAGCGGAGCCTGTGCCGAAACCACCTCCAGAGACTGCCCTGCCCCCTGGGACTCCAAAGGCAAAGGCCGGGGCGCGGAGGGCTGAGCCTGCCGCCCCCGCTGTCAAGGCTGCTCCAGAAGCCCCCAAGGGTGGGGAGGCAGAGGTTAGTGCCACTCCCTTCTCGGGGACCCTAACTCAGGTGCACAGTCTAGGGACGGCCGGGCCCCTGGACCCCAGAGGAGGGCAGGGCGGCCTCTGTGAGGCTGTGGGGGCTGCAGCTGTGGGCTGTGAGCTAGCCCTGTGCCTGGCGCCTGCTGCGTGCTCCGCTGCGCTTTGCTACCATTAGAACCAGTCAAGTTTCTCTGAGACCTAGGCCTGCTTGGGGCTTGCCTGGGAACCTGGGAGTTACTCAAGGCCAGAGAGGTGGAGAGGTGGGGCTGTGACCCTGGGTGGTGCAGGGACCTTCGCCATGGCGCTGGGATTGACGGAGAGGGCAGGGCTCTGAGGAGCTGTCTGCACGGGAGTCAGCCTTTGCCTCTCACCTGCTGCAGGAGCCGGTGGGCAAGCCTTACTCCCAGGACCTGTCCCGGAGCCCACAGAGCCTCAGCGACACGGGCTATTCTTCCGATGGCGTCTCTAGCTCCCAAAGCGAGATCACCGGTGTGGTGCAGCAGGAGGGGGAGCAGCTGGACAGCGCAGGGGTGACCGGGCCCCGCCCACCCAGCCCCTCCCAGCTCCACAAGGCAGGCAGCAGCGTGCGGCCTTCCCTGCAGGCCCAGGGCCCGGCCTCCAGTGGCGAGCGGAGCAAGGCGCCCCGCAGCAGCGCTGAGGAGCAGAAGCGGCGGCCCCACTCCCTGTCCATCATGCCCGAGGCCTTCGACTCCGATGAGGAGCTGGAGGACATCCTGGAGGAAGAGGAAGACTCTCTGGAGTGGGGGCGCGAGCGGGAGCAGAGGGACACGGCGGAGTCCTCGGACGACTTCAGCAGCCAACTGCGGCATGACTACGTGGAGGACAGCAGTGAGGGTGGCCTGTCCCCACTCCCCTCCCAGCCCCCGGCCCGGGCAGCCGTGACCGACGAGGAGTTCATGCGGCGGCAGATCCTGGAGATGAGCGCCGAGGAGGACAACCTGGAGGAGGAGGACGCGGCCACCCCCAGGCACGGCCTGGCCAGACATGGCACCCCAAAGGGCGGGCCCAGGCCCAGGCCCGAGTCCAGCCAAGAGGCAGCGGCATTGCCCAAGCGGCGCCTGCCCCACAACGCCACCACGGGCTACGAGGAGCTGCTCGCTGAGGGAGGCCCCGCGGAGGCCGTCGACGGCACCGGGGCCCTGCAGGGCGGGCTCCGCCGCTTCAAGACCATCGAGCTCAACAGCACGGGCAGCTATGGCCACGAGCTGGATCTGGGCCCAGGTGCTGACCCCGGCCTGGACCGTGAGCCCGAGCTGGAGATGGAGAGCCTGACGGGCTCGCCCGAGGACCGCTCCCGTGGGGAGCACTCTTCCACGCTGCCCGCCTCCACGCCCAGCTACACCTCGGGCACCTCGCCCACCTCCCTGTCTTCCCTGGAGGAGGACAGCGACAGCAGCCCCAGCCGCAGGCAGCGCCTGGAGGAAGCGAAGCAGCAGCGCAAGGCCCGGCACCGCTCCCACGGGCCCCTGCTGCCCACCATCGAGGACTCCTCGGAGGAGGAGGAGCTGCGGGAGGAGGAGGAGCTGCTGCGCGAGCAGGAGAAGATGCGGGAAGTGGAGCAGCAGCGCATCCGCAGCACCGTCCGCAAGACACGGCGCGATAAGGAGGAGCTGCGGGCCCAGCGCCGGCGTGAGCGCTCCAAGACGCCGCCCAGCAACCTGTCGCCCATCGAGGATGCCTCCCCCACGGAGGAGCTGCGGCAGGCGGCCGAGATGGAGGAGCTGCACCGCTCCTCCTGCTCCGAGTACTCACCCTCGCCCTCCCTGGACTCGGAAGCCGAGGCCCTGGATGGCGGCCCCGCCCGGCTCTACAAGTCAGGCAGTGAGTACAGCCTGCCCACCTTTATGTCCCTCTACTCGCCCACGGAGCAGCCTGCGGGCAGCTCCGGCCCCCCTAGCACCGGCCGGCCCCTCAAGAGCGCCGAGGAGGCCTATGAGGAGATGATGCGCAAGGCCGAGCTGCTGCAGCAGCGGCAGCAGGGCCAGGCGGCGGGGGGCCGGGGACCCCAGGGTGGCTCCTCTCAGCCAGCAGGCCCCCGGGCCCAGGGCTCCTTTGAGTTCCAGGAAGCCCCAGACCGTGACTACGGCAGGGCTGCCCCGCTGCCTGCGGTGGGCGCGCCCGCCGGCCTGGGCACAGCCATGTACGAGGAGACCCTGCAGCCGTCCCAGAGCTTGGCCCGCGGGCGGCAGGCCTCCCGAGACCTGGCCTTTGCCGAAGACAAGAAGGAGAAGCAGTTCCTGAATGCCGAGAGCGCGTACGTGGACCCCATGAAGCAGAACGGCAGCCCGCTCACCCCCGGCACCAGCCCCACCCAGCTCGCTGCCCCTGTGCCCTTCTCCGCCTCTACCTCCTCCGATGGCAGTGGCGGCCGGGTCATTCCTGATGTCCGAGTTACCCAGCATTTTGCAAAGGAGCCTCAGGACCCCCGCAAGCTGCACAGCTCTCCTGCCTCCCCCAGCTCTGCCTCCCAGGAGGCCGGCACATCCTTTCCCCAGGGCCCCGGGGCCCCAGGCACCACGGCTCGAGGGTATGTGACTCTGGCGTCGCCTGCAGGCTCCGAGCGCAGCCCCTCACCATCTGCCACAGCCCACGGCTATGGGCAGAGCCCGACCACCGCAAACTATGGATCTCAAACAGAGGAGGTGCCCCAGGTGCCCAGTGGTCCTGCTGCCACCAGAGAGAAGCCCTTGCGTGTGAGTGACGGCAAGGGCGGCCCTGCCCCGCCCTCCCAGGGATATGCCTACTTCACGGGCTCTAGCCCACCGCTCTCCCCATCTTCTCCCTCAGAGAGCCCCACCTTCTCCCCTGGCAAGCCGGGCCCCAGGGCCACAGCCGAGTTCTCTACACAGACGCCAAGTCTGACCCCTGCCTCGGACATGCCACGGAGCCCTGGCACCCCCACCCCATCCCCCATGGTGGCACAGGGCACGCAAACGCCACACGGACCCGGCGCGCCCCGCCTGGCGTGGCAGCAGACCTCTCGGGAGGCCCCCTTCATGGTCATCACACTGGCCTCAGCGGCCTCCAGCCAGACCAGGATGGTCCATGCCAGTGCCTCCACCTCTCCGGTGTGCTCCCCCACCGACACGCAGCCCCTCCCCCACGGCTACAGCCAGACCACCCCTCTGAGTGCGTCTCCGCTGCCCTCAGAGCCTTCTGGGCCGCCTGGCTTCCCGCGGGCAGCCAGTGCCGGTGCGGACGGGCCCCTGGCGCTGTACGGCTGGGGCGCCCTCCCTGCCGAGAACATCTCCCTGTGCCGGATCTCCTCCGTCCCAGGAACGTCCAGGGTGGAGCCCGGTCCCAGGCCCCCGGGCAGTGCCGTGGTGGACCTCCGCACGGCTGTCAAGCCCACGCCCATCATCCTCACTGACCAGGGCATGGACCTGACCTCTCTGGCCGTGGAAGCGAGGAAGTACGGCCTGGCGCTGGACCCAGGCCCAGGGCGGCAGTCCACAGCGGTGCAGCCTCTGGTCATCAACCTCAACGCCCAGGAGCAGAGCCAGGCCTTCCTCGGCACGGCCACCACCGTGAGCATCACCGTGGCCTCCACTGTGCTCCTGGCTCAGCAGAAGCAGCCGGTGGTCTATGGAGACCCCTTCCAGAGCCGCCTCGACTTCGGCCAGGGGGCAGGTAGCCCTGTGTGCTTGGCCCAGGTCAGGCAGGTGGAGCAGGCTGTCCAGACAGCCCCGCACCGAGGTGGACCCCGGGGAAGACCCAGGGAGGCCAAGGTTGCCAGGTATAACCTACCCAACCAGGTGGCGCCTCTGGCCAGAAGAGATGTTTTGATCACTCAGATGGGCACTGCTCAGAGCGCTGGCCTCAAGGCAGGCCCTGTGCCAGAGCCGGGTGCCAGGAAGCCACACACCGTGCTGGTGCAAATGGCAGAGGGCGCAGCAGGCACTGTGACCACGCTGCTCCCGGAGGAGCCGGCGGGCGCCATGGACCTCACGGGGATGAGGCCCGAGAGCCAGCTGGCGTGCTGCGACGTGGTCTACAAGTTCCCCTTCGGCAGCAGCTGTACAGGCGCTTTCCACCCCGCCCCCAGCGCCCCCGAGAAGAGTGGGACCGATGCTGCCCCACGGGCCCAGAGCAGCAGCCCCTTCTACAGTTCGCGGGACCCAGAGCCTCCTGAGCCCTCCACCTACCGGGCCCAGGGGCTAGCGGGGCTTGGGCACCCAGAGGAGCAGAGGCCCTATCCACTGGGCCTCCCAGGCAGGCTGTACTCTTCCATGTCCGACACCAATTTGGCTGAGGCCAGCTTCAACTACCACGCCCACAGGATGGGGCAGCTCTTCCAGGGCCCGGGGCGGGACTCGGCCATGGACCTCAGCTCGCTGAGGCAGTCCTACAGCCTGGGCTTTGCGGACGGGCGCTATGTGGGGCAGGGCCTGCAGTACGGCTCGTTCACGGACCTGCGCCACCCCACAGATCCTTCGCCTCACTCGCTGCCCATGCGGCGCTACAGCTCCGTGTCAAACATCTACTCAGACCACAGGTATGGCCCTCGGGGAGAAGCCGCGGGCTTCCAGGAGGCCAGCCTGGCCCAGTACAGCGCCACCACAGCCCGCGAGATCAGCCGCATGTGCGCGGCCCTCGACTCCATGGACCAGTACGGAGGGCGGCGTGGCAGTGGTGGTGGCGGCCCTGACCTCATGCAGTACCAGCCCCAGCCTGGGCCTGGGCTCAGCGCCCCGCAGGGCCTGGGCCCACTCAGACCTGGCCCCTTTGGGAACCCCACCTTCCCGGAGGCCCACCCGAACCCTGGGGCCCTGCCCCAGTATAGGCCTGCGGCCCAGGGAGTGGCCGTCCGACAACTGCTGCCGTCCACGGCCACCGTGCGTGCCGCCGACGGCATGATCTACTCAACTATCAACACCCCGATTGCAGCTACACTGCCCATCACCACCCAGCCTGGCTCGGCCCTGCGGCCCATGGTGCGTGGTGGCATGTACCGGCCCTACACATCGGGCGGGGTCACGGCTGTGCCGCTCAGCAGCCTCACACGCATGCCTGTGGTTGCCCCCCGGGTGCCTCTGTACCGATACCCTGCACCAAGCAGGTTCCCCCCCGCGTCCAGTGTGCCGCCTGCCGAGGGTCCCGTCTACCTGGGGAAACCTGCTGCTGCGAAGGCGCCCGGAGCCGGGGGCCCAGCGAGGCCAGAGCCGCCAGGAGGGGCCGCCCGGCAAGAGCCTCTTTCCACAGCCACCCCTGCTGCCGCCAAGGAGGCTGTAGCTGCCCTGGCCCCGGCCCCCCTGGCCAGCCAGAAGCCAGCAGCAGATGCTGCTCCTGCAGGCAGCAGTGCGGCCCCGGGCCGGCCAGGAGGAGAGGAAGCATCGCAGGAGGAGAGGCAGCGGAAGCAGCAAGAGCAGATGCTGCAGCTTGAACGGGAGCGCGTGGAGCTGGAGAAGTTGCGGCAGCTGCGGCTGCAGGAGGAGCTCGAGCGGGAGCGCGTGGAGCTGCAGAGGCATCGGGAGGAGGAGCAGCTGCTGGTGCAGCGGGAGCTGCAGGAGCTGCACACCATCAAGCACCACGTGCTGCAGCAGCAGCGGGAGGAGCGCCAGGCCCAGTTCGCCCTGCAGCGGGAGCAGCTGGCGCAGCAGCGCCTGCAGCTGGAGCAGATCCAGCAGCTGCAACAGCAGCTGCAGCAGCAACTGGAGGAGCAAAAGCAGAGGCAGAAGGCCCCCATCCCCGTGGTCTGTGACGGACCCGGCCGAGGGCCTCCCCCGGCGGCCACCGAGCTGGCTCAGAATGGCCAGTACTGGCCGCCCCTGACCCACGCGGCTTTCATTGCCTTGGCAGGTGCCGAGGGGTCGGGGCAGCCCCGGGAGCCCGTGCTACATCGTGGCCTCCCCAGCTCTGCCTCAGACATGTCGCTGCAGACCGAGGAGCCATGGGAGGCCAGCCGCAGTGGCCTCAGGAAGCGCCACTCGATGCCACGGCTGCGGGACACCTTCGAGGCGGAGCCGGGGCCCGAGCCCGGCCCGGTCAGGAGGATCGCGGACAGCAGCGTGCAGACGGATGACGAGGACGGGGAGGGCCGCTACTTCCTGAGCCGCCGGCGCCGCACCCGGCGGAGCACAGACTGCAGCGTGCAGACGGACGAGGAGGACAACGCCGAGTGGGAGCAGCCCGTGCGCCGCCGGCGGTCCCGCCTCTCCCGCCACTCGGACTCGGGTTCGGACAGCAAGCACGACGCGGTGGCCTCGTCCTCCACAGCCGCCCCCACCAGGGCCACGAGCAGCGTGGGCATCCAGACCACCAGCGACTGCTCTGTGCAGACGGAGCCTGACCCGCTGCCCCGGGTCTCTCCCGCCATCCACATCACGGCGGCCACTGACCCCAAGGTGGAGATCGTCCGGTACATATCGGCGCCAGAGAAGACCGGGCGCGGGGAGAGCCTGGCCTGCCAGACGGAGCCTGACGGGCAGGTCCAGGGCGGGGCCGGGGCGCAGCTCGTAGGGCCCGCCGCCATCAGCCCCTACCTGCCCGGCATCCAGATCGTGACCCCAGGGCCCCTGGGAAGATTCGAGAAAAAGAAGCCGGATCCCCTGGAGATCGGTTACCAGGCCCACCTGCCCCCGGAGTCCCTTTCACAGCTCGTGAGCCGCCAGCCTCCCAAGTCCCCTCAGGTCCTCTACTCGCCAGTCTCGCCCCTGTCCCCACACCGGCTCCTGGACGCGCCCTTTGCTTCCAGCGAGAGGCTGAGCAAGGCTCACGTGAGTCCCCAGAAGCACTTCGCAGCCGACGGCACGCTCCGCCAGCAGACGCTGCCTCGCCCCATGAAGACCCTGCAGCGGTCTCTGTCTGACCCTAAGCCCCTCAGCCCCACCGCCGAGGAGTCTGCCAAAGAGAGGTTCTCCCTCTACCAGCTCCAGGGGGGGCTGGGGAGCCAGGTATGGGCACAGGGGCTGGTCCAGGGTGGGGCCGGGGTCTCTGCCTAGCCTGGGCCCCCAGGGAAGGCTTCTGGGGGATGGATTGGGCTCCAGAGGAAGGAGCGGAGGACAGAACCTTCCCTGAGGCTCGTGTGGAGCCTGTTGCTTGGCCAGGACGTCCTAGGCAGATACATCCCCATGGGCCCTGCACCACCCGTGCAGACACCAGTAGGAACTTCTGCCTCCTTAACTCCACCTCCTCAGGGCCCATACCCCCCTTCAACCCCCTTGCCCTCTTGTCTGGGCCCTTTCCACTCCAAACCTCCACTGTGGATGTTTCCTGAGAAAACCGGTCACACACAGGGACTGTCCCTCCTCCCCAGCCCTGGCCTGGCCTCCATTGCCCCACACGAAACCCAAGCCCTTGCATGGCATTGAGGGCCACTCAGCCGGCTGCAGGGTGTGCTCTGCCCCATCTGGCCTTCAGCAAGTCTGTTTACACACTTGTCTCCCCCACTCCCCCCGCCCCAGGAGCTCCCAGAGCATAACTGCCCTTGTCTGTGGTTAGCTGCTAAAGGGACTCTGAGAGGTGACCTGCATGCGTGGCCGTGGGGGATGAGGGTGTGAGGGCCTAACGCCAAGGACCCGAGTGCAGGCTGAGGAGGGGCCATCTTTCGAAAGCCCTCGGAGTCTTTGGAGGTTGTAGGCGGAGACAGGCCATGGCCCGCATCTCAGAAAGCCTCCTGGGCAGATGCGCTGCAGGAAGAGACTGCAAAGTGGCCAGGGCAGCCGGAGCCAGAGGCGTCTGGAGGCGCATCTGCCGTCTTCTGGGTCCGAAGCAGAGGAGAGAGGCGGGGCCTCGGGGAGCTGTGGAGAGCCCCGGGTGTGCAGGCCAGAGGGGTGGGGTGGGGTTAGGAGTCAGGGCTGGCCATGTGGGGCCACGCCACAGTGAGCACTCAGGGTGCAGCCACAGTAACCAGACGGACACAGCCCGAGTTCAAGCAGTGAAGCCTGTCCCATGAGAGGTCCCCCCTGTGCTCGGAGGTTTGGGGGCTCACTGTCGCTTACGACGTACAGTGAGAGTGGGTGGGATTTTCATGCAGCTTCTTCACAAGCTAAAGTGTGAGGAGCCCGATGGCAGTCCCCAGTGCATTCTGGGGACTTGGGTGGTCCACGCCTGGAGCCTTCTGGGAAGGCTACCAGCCAGGGACAAAAGGAGGGCCCAGGGCAAACCTTCCAGCAGTGAGGAGGGACTGGGAGGCAGTGTCAGGCCTGCACACCCTCCCCGCAACGGCAGCTGTACCCCAGGAGATGGACTCAGAGAGTGGGGGCTCAGTCAGGGCTGCAGAGGGAGCTGGGGCGAGGCTGCCAGCACAGCCACAGGGTGCGGCAGGTGGTGCTGGGCCGCTGGGCCGCTGGGCCGCTGGGCCGCTGGGAGAGGAAGGGTGGCAGGCAGCCGAGGTGCAGGTCCCGTTAGAGAGGAGGGGCAGGAAGCAGCAAAGGCCCCAGAGCGACAGCAGCTAATACCCCGCCAGCCCATGCTCCTTCCCAGGGTCCATAGGCGCCCGCCCGCTGGGGGCACCCTCCTCCAGGATCCACTCCCTGCACCCACGTCCCTCCTCACTGCCCTGTCCTCACAGCTGAGGGGACCACACCCAGAGCCAGACCCACACCCTCCTCCCCTCAGTGCCTCGGTGGGAAGCACAGGGGCCACCCGTGGGGCGTCGGCAGGGCTTCTCAGAGCCACGTGCTCTGCTGCCTTCGAAGCCAGGCCAGCGCTGGAGAGAGCCCAGGGCGGGGGCGGGGGCGGGCCTCTGAATCAGGGCCCTGGCCGAATGGAACCCAGCCTCGGCCCCACCAAAGCCAGGCCTCTTCCACCCCGTGCCCCGCCAAGCTACCCACACCCAGGGTCTCAGTGCTGCCGCCCTTCCCTCTGTCTCAGGTGTCGGCGCTGCCACCCAACGGCCTGGTCCGCAAGGTGAAGCGGACACTGCCCAGCCCTCCCCCCGAGGAGGCCCACCTGCCCCTGGCTGGCCAGGTCCCCCCCCAGCTGTATGCGGCCAGCCTGCTGCAGCGGGGGCTGCCCGCCGCTGTCCCTGCCACGGCCAGCCTGCTCCGGGAGCTGGACCGGGACCTGCGGCTGGTGGAGCACGAGTCCACCAAGCTGCGCAAGAAGCAGGCAGAGCTGGACGAGGAGGAGAAGGAGATCGACGCCAGGCTCAAGTACCTGGAGCTGGGCATCACGCAGCGCAAGGAGTCTCTGGCCAAAGACCGAGGCGGCCGCGACTACCCGCCCCTGCGAGGACTCGGTGAGCATCGGGACTACCTGTCGGACAGCGAGCTCAACCAGCTGCGGCTGCAGGGCTGCACCACGCCCGGCCAGTACGCAGACTTCTCCGTCACCGCCACGGCTCCCGCCACCCCCGCCGGCCCCGCTGCCTTCCAGCAGCCCCGGCTCCCCCCTCCGGCTCCGCAGTACTCTGCAGGCAGCGCTGGGCCGACTCCCAACGGATTCCCAGCCCACCAGGCACCTGCCTACCCTGGCCCCAGCACGTACCCAGCGCCTGCCTTTCCTCCAAGCACCAGTTACCCTGCTGAGCCTGGTTTGCAAAGCCAGCAGGCTTTCCGGCCCACAGGCCATTATGCGGCCCCAACACCCATGCCAACCACACAGAGCACCCTTTACCCAGTCCCAGCCGACAGCCGAGCCCCCCATCCGAAGCCACGCCAGACATCACTAGCCGACTTGGAGCAGAAGGTGCCCACCAACTACGAAGTGATCGCCAGCCCTGCTGTGGCCATGTCGTCAGCCCCATCTGAAACCAGTTACAGTGGCCCCGTGATGAGCAGCAGCTATGAGCAGAGCAAGACCCCAGAGCTGCCCCGGGCCACTGACCGCAGCAGCGCAGGCCCAGCCCCCACCTACGCCTCTGACTCTCACTACGCCAGCCTGGAGCAGAACGTCCCTCGGAACTATGTGATGATCGACGACATCAGTGAGCTGACCAAGGATGGCACCTCCACGGCCCCAGACAGCCAGCGATTGGAGCTCCTGGGCCCAAGCAGCAGCGGGCGTCCAGGGAAGGAGCCAGGAGAGCCAGGGGCCCTCGAGGGGCCCACCCTGCCCTGCTGCTACGCCCGGGGGGAGGAAGAGTCCGAGGAAGACGCCTACGACCCCCGTGGAAAGAGTGGCCCCCACCGGGGCATGGAGGGCGACGGCCGAGCCGCCAGCACCCACTACTATGGCGACAGCGAATACCGCCAAGGGGCTCGCGCGGACAAGTACGGCCCCGGCCCCGCAGGGCCCAAGCACCCCTCCAAGAGCCTGGCCCCGGCCGCCATCCCCTCCAAGCGCAGCAAGCACCGGAAGCAGGGCCTGGAGCAGAAAGTCTCCAAGTTCTCGCCCATCGAAGAAGCTCGGGATGTGGAGTCAGACCTGGCCTCCTACCCTCCCCCGACGGGCAGCGGTGGCCTGGCCTCCCGGGGCAGAAGGTTCCAGGACGAGATCACCTACGGGCTCAAGAAGAACGTGTATGAGCAGCAGAGGCACCACGGGGCAGCCAGCCGGGACCCCGTGGAGGAGGACGACCGCGTGTATAGCGGGAGCAGCCGGTCCCGGGGCCCAGCTGCGTACAGCGGGGAGAAGCTGTCCAGCCACGACTTCGGCGGCCGGGGCAAGGGCTACGAGCGGGAGCGGGAGGCTGTGGAGCGACTTCAAAAGGCGGGCCCCAAGCCCTCCTCCCTGAGCATGGCCCACGGCCGGGCCCGGCCCCCCATGCGGAGCCAGGCCTCTGAAGAGGAGAGCCCCGTCAGCCCCCTGGGACGGCCCCGCCCCGCGGGGGACGCCCTCCCTCCTGGAGACACCTGCCCGCAGTTCTGCTCCAGCCACTCCATGCCCGACGTCCAGGAGCACGTCAGGAACGGCCCACGGGCCCACGCATACAAGCGCGAGGAGGGCTACCTCCCGGACGATTCCCACTGCGTGGTGTCCGACAGCGAAGGTAATGGCCATGGGGGTGATTGCTGTGTGCCCAGCACGGGGCCTCCCACCCATGGGTCCTGGGCCCCGAGCTGTCCCCGGGGGTTCTGGGCTGGCTCCTCCTTCCAGGACCTTTACCTTCTCCACCTGCACCCTGGCCTGGCCGTGGGCGGGGGCAGGTCCTAGTGTTGCTGATGGCCGTGGTGCCCGCCTTGGTGTCCTTGCATGGCATCCGCTAGGCCCCGCCGGCCCGGGTGATGCTGTTATGCTTGGTCTCTGCAGCGTATCACCTGGGCCAGGAGGAGACGGACTGGTTCGACAAGCCCCGGGACGCCCGCTCGGACCGCTTCAGGCACCACGGAGGCCACGCGGCCTCCTCCCAGAAGCGCGGCCCCGCCAGGCACAGCTACCATGACTACGACGAGCCCCCCGAGGAGGGCCTGTGGCCGCACGAGGAGGCTGGCCCCGGCCGCCACGCCGTAGCTAAGGAGCACCGACACCACGGAGACCACGGGCGGCACTCAGGCCGCCACGCTGGCGAGGAGCCAGGCCGGCGTGCTGCCAAACCACACGCTCGGGACCTGGGCCGCCACGAGGCTCGGTCCGCCCCTCAGCCCAGCCCAGCCCCGGCCGTGCAGAAGAAGGGCCCGCCCGGGTACCCCAGCTCGGCCGAGTACGCGCAGCCGCCCCGTGTGCCGTCGGCCTACCACCACGCCTCCGACAGCAAGAAGGGCTCCCGGCAGGCCCCGCAGCCAAAGCCAGAACCCCAGCCGCAGCCGCAGGGTCGCCAGGCGCCTCCGGGGCCTCAGCCGTCCCAGCAGCCTCCAGCCAGGCAGACACCCTCAGCAGCAGCAGCAGCAGCACGTGCGCCGCAGCCCCAGCCGCAGGGCCCCGGGCCGCAGCCCCCCCAGCAGACCCCACAAGCGAGGCCACAGCAGCAGGGCCAGCCAGCCAGCCGGGGTCCCACCCCTGCCGCCAGCCAGCCAGCTGGGAAGCCTCAGCCCGGCCCCGCGGCCACTGCAGGCTCCCAGCCAGCAGGAGCGGTAAGCAGGGCCCCAGGGCACAGCCCCCCAGGGCAACAGCTGCAGCCTGGGCATCCCCTGGGCTCCTGCTGGGCCTGAGAGTCCATGGGCAGCGTCTCAGCTCTGGGTTCTTGTTGCAGCCACGGGCAGAGCAGACCACCGGCTCTAAAGGGGCAGCCACAGCGGCCCAGCAGGGGAGGCCCCCTCAGGCTCAGCCACTACTAGGACCTGGACCTGGACCTGCAGGTGAGCCTGCCCACGGGTGCCCTCAACTGTGATGCAGAGAGCCTGGCTGCCCCCTGCACCCATGTGCCCTCGCTCCCAGCACCGCAGGTCCCACTGCTCCTGAGAAGGGGCCTGGGCTGTGGCCTCCCCGGCAGAGGACGAGCCTGTTAGGATGAGCACCGGAGCCTCGGGGGCCCAGGCGCTCTTGGCAGGGACCTGGGAGGGACGGGAGCCCAAAGCAGGACCTTGACTTCCTCCTCTCCTTCCTCCTCCTCCCTCCTGACTCCCGTCCTCCTTGGTCTTTCCCTCCTTTTTCCTTCTTGACCTCCTTCAACATCCTTTTTCCCGCTTCTTCACACCCTTTTCTCTCTGTTCTTCCTTTTTATTCCTGTGTCCTCCCTGCCATCCCTGGACTTGTGTTCAACACCCTCATGCCGTCTCCCTGAGCTCCAGGAGCCAGGTTGAGCTTGGCCTTGACGGTGGTTTCTCCCCTCCTCCCCCAGGCATGAAAGCTGGAGCCAGGCCCGGAGGCACCCAGGGGGCTCCCACAGGCCAGTCAGGGGCAGAGGGGGACAGCGTGTTCTCCAAGATCCTCCCTGGGGGCGCCGCGGAGCAGGCAGGCAAACTTACAGAAGGTGAGCGCTGCCGGTCCAGGCGCTGTGGGTGCTGTCCCAGGCCTGCGGGATGGAGCTGGGTCTGAGCGTTGCTTCTGCTCAGTCCCTGGGCTGGGCTATGGGGGGGTGAGGGGGGGCGGCTCTCAGGCTGCACTGGCTTCTCTGTGCTCCGACCCCGCCCAGGAGGGAGCCTGATGCCTCTCTCCTTCCCACCTCACAGCGGTCTCTGCTTTTGGCAAAAAATTCTCCTCGTTCTGGTGACCCTGCCCGGAGGGGTGAGTATGAGCTCCTGCACCTGCTCCCTCCCCAGGCGGCTGGAAGGGGCTCACAGGCTCTAGGTCCTGGGGTCCTGGGGGCGGAGTCTAGGCTTCAGCAAGAGGCGTGTGGCCTGAGCAGGGTCCACTCCTCTGAGTGTGGGGGGAAGGGGAGGGAAAGGAGGGACCCTGTGCCCAGAGGCCCTAACACAGGCCAGCTCAGTAGTCCCTGCGCCCCACATGGTCCCAGCAAAGGGCAGCACCCCTGCTCCCGCGGCTCTCCCACGAGGAGTGGGCACTGGGTGGGGGCTGGGATGTGGCTCCTCCCAACCTCCATGTGCTCCGCAGGCTCTCGATGAGATGGAGGGAGGTGGTGTCGTTGCTGTGGGAAAACCTCTGGAGTCCGAGGCCTGGGCGCAGCTCTGGACTCTGCGTATAACAGTGAGTGTAGGGACCAGGGCGGGCGGGGCAGCAGGGGCGCAGCCCAGTGCCTGCGTGTGACAGAGACGCCGAGCTGGAGGTCACACACTCGCTGCAGGACAGAGTGAGTGGGGGACACGGGAAAGGACAGAGAGGAGGGGAGGCCACCGCACAGGTAGGCTCCGTCCCAGCCCAGGTCAGTGCAGGGAGGGAAAGGGGCCATGCAGGGAGCTATGCCTCCCCTGCAGCCTTCCCTGGCATGGCCCTGCCGCTGGCGAGGAGGGCCTGGCCTGTGGAGCCTCCTACAGTCAGGGCCCGGCCGTCCCCCACCTCCTCTGCCACTGCCCGGGTTGGGCCCAGAGGCCCAGCGCTTCTCCTGTGGGCAGGCGTGGGTGGCAGGGCCCGAAGGGCAGCGAGAAGCCAGAGGGGCCTGCGCCTCCGGAGGAGCAGGGGGTCAGCTTTTCACCCTGTTACTCAATTATTCTGTAAATGGTTCGCCAGCCCTAGGCAGGGGCTGGGCATGCTCCAGTGCTGGGGACAGAACCACGTCCCCGCACTCAGAAGCTGACAGTCCCTTGAGTGGGACAGAGGACAGAGGCTAAAGGTGAAAGTTAGGTCCAAATGGGGGTTTCTGAAGCGACGATGCACTCTGAGCCCATGAAGTCGGGGCAGAAGGGTCTGCCTTAGAGACAGTGGTCAGGGCGAGGGAGACCGAGGGTGCTGGGTGGGTGCAGGGGAAACAGCATCCGGTGCCGAAGGCGACAGGTGGGCCTCGAGACCCACAGCCAGGGTGCGGGCGCTTGTGGGGCAGGTGTGGGCAGCCGAAGTGAAGAGCCTGGCCCGCATGCTAACTCCAGTAGCCACAGAGCAGCACCCCCAGTGCTCTGCCTGCCTTCACCCCACGACGGGGGCTCCCTGCCCCCTCCTGCTCAGCCAGCTGGCTCCTCGGAGTCGCCTGCAGCAGATGTGACATCAGGAGCCGCGCTGAGGCGAGGGCAGCCGTAACCAGGTTCCTGGCCGTGCCCATTGGGTTTAGGGCTGGAGCTCCGTCCCTGGGAAGGGACAGGAACCCCGGGCGTGGCTTGATTCTGTGTCCTGCCACATGACGTGGGTGGGCCGCTGAGCCGCTCACTGCGTGTCACGGGGTCTCCTGCCAGCTCTGCATTCGGCTAACGGTGGGCGAGCAGGCAGCACTGCTGTGCGAGGCCGTGCGTGTCCTGGTGGCTGGAGAGGCTGCCATTTCAACAAACCCCACTCCCTCCTCTGAACAGAGCAAAGGGCAGCTGTCGCGTTAAAGAAGTCTCCCTTCCAGCCTATCTGACTCTGCTTCCACTTGTCCTTCTCTTTGACTCAAAGCTGCCAGGCACCCATCCCCCGGCCTCGGGTGGGAGCCTGAGGGGGGGGGGCCATGGCGTGTGTCAGGCGTGTGAGAGGAGCGCGGGTGGGAAGCAGCTGTCCACAGCTCTTGACAAATCCTCTTTCCTTCCTTCCCGCCTCCCTCCTTTCCTTCCCGCCTCCCTCCTTTCCTTCCCGCCTCCCTCCTTCCCACCTCCAAGCATCTACAATCTGGCGCACCCTTGGCTCCCAGACTCGCCGGAGGGACGGACATGGTGGGCGGCCTCCATGAGGCAGGATGTTTGCCACCAGCGAGCCGGTTGGGCTGCCTCCACTGGACAAGTGGGGCCACCTGCCAGACCTCTGCTTGACTTTCCCGAGCCCCTGCTCTCCTGGGACGCCACCTGCAGGCCAGGGAGGGAAGAGCCTCTTTGCAGACCCCGCGGCCTGGCCAGCCGGGCTTCCCATGCGTTATACACAGAGTTGGTGCACGCTGCCTTTCCCACGGACGCTGCCTCCCTCTACACGGCCAAAAGCTCTTCCACAGCCTGGGACAGAGCTGGGCCCGGCTCCGCTCCCTCCACATTCCAGCGGCCCACATCCCTCTGCAGCCGCAGGGCCCTGCTCTCGCAGCCTGCCCTCTGGGTAACATCGGAGCAGACTTGCGTGTGCTGTCGCGGGTGGGGAGGACTTTACAAACACTAGGACCTAACACTGTCTCCTTGCTGGAACCAGAGGCCATAGCACCGAAACGCAGCGCGGGCCCGGCCGAGGCTCCGCAGCTCACGGTGGCAGTGCCCGCGCTGGCGCCATCTCAAAGCCATTCCCCAGCCATCGTTCCGGGCACGCCATTGTCTCGACAGCTGGCTCCCCCCCCTCACGCCGGGGGCTTCTTTTGATTTCGAGAGCAGCCTTAACATTTCCGTTGGTTTACGTGTATACCTCACGAACATCTTCTTTGGTTTCTCCTTCTCCCTCCGCCTCTCCTTTACTCACCCCGACTCTTCTCTCTCCACCCCCATGACTGACGGTTTGGTCCCTCGCTGCTCAGTCCCTGCTCAGCACAGGAAGGAGGCTGACTCCGAAGCAATAGTGGGCAGCAGGCCGCCCAGAGCACAACCCAGGGCGAGGCCTCGGGAGCCTGCCCGCCTGTTTACTGTGCAATCCAGTCCTTCTTAAGCCATCACCAGGGGCGGCTCGCAGCAGAGGCCAGGCTTCTGGCCGGCGCGGACCCAGCGCCCTGGACTGGGGAGTGTGGCTCCCTCCACCCACCTGGCAGACCGGGCGGCCTCCCTCCCCAGGCCCTGCCCTTGGGGACTTTCTGTCCCCTGGGCACAGCCACAGTTCCATCTCTAACGTTCTATGCAATGAAATAGAAACCCTCAAAGACAACTGTTAATATTTAATAAATTCTGTGTGATGTATAAGGAGTTCATTGCAAACATGCGATTGAGAAACTGGATAGGTACGCTCATAGCAGACCCCTCCCCGGCCGCCCGCTCCCCCTGTGGATCTGTCTGTGGCATGTTTGACCCGTGGCCGGGCGCTGACGCCGGCGAGTCGCCGCCCCCGTGGAGCATGCGCTCACAGCCTCTTTGCATGCTCTCATCCATTTTCAATGCCTGACGCTCTTGCTTGGAGTCCTTGTTGCCTCAGAACCTCCCCTTCAGGAGCGTCCGCTGCCTGTGCACGAGCTAGCAGGGACCTGCTGGGTGCCGCAGGAGCTCGCCAGGCTGCCGGCAGGCAGCGCCAGACCCACGCGCCCTGCGGGTCTCTGACCAGCATGGCAGGCGAGAGGTGTCTCGGTGGACATGCGGTGAGGCCTGCTTGGGGGAGGGGGGGTGCGGGAGCATTCAGAAGGCTCCCCTCACCCAGCCTTGAGCCAGAGGCATCCAGCCACCCCTACCCTCGGGGGCAGAGCTGGGCTATGTCTGTGGCCTGACAGGCCCAGGGCAGGGCCTGGCTGTGTCCTAGGCCCCTGGCTGCTGCTCCAGGGGTCGAAGGGTGCTCCGGAGAACTGGCCATCAGGCCCTTGTGGCAAGGGTAGCTTAAAAGGTCATCTCAGACCAAGCAGGTGTCCCATAGGCAGCAGCTTCTTATAGGAAACCTTGAGGCCTCTCTGCCTCTGTCCCCAGGACCTGCACCCCTGCCCACCTTCTTCGCTGAAGTCCAGCCTCCCGCTGCTCGCCTGCATCCCTACCACGGAGCCAGGAGCCGGCAGGAGTGGCTGCCGCCCCAGGCCCAGTCCCTTTCATGCTCTGGTTTGCACCATGCATTTCTCAGGGTCCGCATTTCCATGCTTCCCAAAAGGTCTACATGGCCCTTCAGAGGGGATCCTGGCCGCTTCGGGGGGCGGGAGGGGATAGGAGGTGTCAGCCTCTGTGTTGGGCCTGAGACCCTGGTCCTCCAGGATTTGGACGTCACGCGTCCCATGGCACTTGCTTCCTCTGAGACCAGGCCTGGGCTCCTGGCGGCGACCTGAGCAAGGGCTGAGGGAGGCCACCCCCATCACCTCTGACCGCCCAGGGCCAGCTGGGTACTGGGGGCCCACAGCAGCTCTCCTGCCACTGAAGCCGGGGGTGGGTAGGAGCAGGCAGGTGGCTGCAGGAGGCTCCATCAGACCCAGCCTCAGGCTCTGACTTGCTAACTTTTCAGCAAATTTCCTTCTGGCCAAGCCCTCCGCGTTTGAAAGGTCTGACATCTGTCCCTTCCCACCCCCAGCGTACCCACAGGTCACACCTGTGCCTTCACTTTGTGAAGGCGGCTGGAGCAGGCCTTGGGCGAGGGCCGGGATGCTAAGGGCCCAGCACTCAGGGCCATGGCCAGTGGGGAACCCCGGGCATGTCTCCAACAGGAAAGGGTCCCTGGGACGCCGTCCAAGCCTCTGCATATCTGCTGTCCAGTGTCAGAAGCAAGGACATTCACTTCACAGCGACACCCCCCTCCCCGCCATCCGCTCAGTCCTGGGGAGAGCGAGCTCTCAGGGCTGTGCTGAGGGCAGCATGGCAGCCTGAACCCACCCGCCCTGTGTCCCCTCCCCCACTTTGTAAATAGATGTCATCATGGACTCGACAGGGTCAGAGTGACAGGCCTGGTCAACTGAAACTCCTCAGAGCTGTCACCCTTCTGCCTGGCACCCAGCCTGCCCCTGTGCATGGGTGGCCCTGAGCGCCGTGGAAGTGGTGACGACGTGTGTGCATGTGACCCGGTGTGAGTGGGTGTGTGTGTCCGCCCCCAGCTTCTGACCCCGTCAGCCCCCTGCAGGCGTGGTGTCCTGGCTGTGGCCGCCCAGCCTCGCCCCTGCTGGCTGCCTCCCTCCCTCCTCCCCTCCCTTCAGCCCTTCTCCCCCTTTCTTTCTCTCCTTCTTTATCTGAGGCGGGGAGTGCTGTACAAAGTCACACAAACAAGTTTACAGTTGTCAGTGCAATGACCGAGCCCTCCACATGATCTTGTGAAGTGTGTGCGTCCTCCGTGCCCTGTGAGAACTCGTGCTACTTCCGTGTCCCTCCCCTGTGCTGTGACGAGGTAACTCTGTGGCATCAGAATAAAGGACTTGGTATCCTAAACCTGCAGCCTGTCTCGGGGTGGTTTCTGACGGGGGAAGGCTTAGCCAGAGGAGCACATCCCCCAAGTGGAGACAGTCCTGTCCGTGGACAGTTACAGGGAGAAGCATGAGAAGGCAGAGTGCGCAAATGCCAGCCAGGCAGGGCCAAGGCCACGGCCCCCACAGAGGCACCCCGGGCAGGTCCCAAGCTTGGCCCTGGAGGTGCTGCCCCCTGATGCCGCCAAGTCTTACACCCATCTGCCTGGCTGTGTCTGCTCCAACCCCCAAATTTAGGGGCTGCCAGACCTCAGTCCTACCCCAGAAAGACGGGCTTACCTTACTAAAGGAGCCCAGCCTTGCTAGGCAGCTTTAAAAACAGATCCACAGAAAGAGGCTCCGCCTGGCCTCTGGCCTGCCTCGCCCCCCTCCCCAGGTTAGTACCTTGATGCATGTCCTGCTTGTTTGCATTTTTCTATTCTTTTTCATTTTATTTAAAAAATATATATTTGTTGATTTCAGAGAGGGAGAGGCAGAGAAACATCAGTGCTGAGAGAGAATCATGGATCGGCTGCCTCCTGCACACCCCCCACAGGGGATCAAGCCCGCAACCCGGGCCTCTGCTCCTGACTGGAATAGAACCCAGGACCCTTCAGTCCGCAGGCCGATACCCTGTCCAGGAAGCCACACCAGCTGGGACTCTTCCTGTTCATCTTACACCAAAGTTGGAAGGCCAGCTCCTCCCACTATTTCTGCACCTAGTGCTTGGGTGGCCTCCTCCGGTGCCCAGCCTCCAGGGCGCTCTGCCTGGCGTTTCCGGTGCGTCTACCGCACAGCCCCGAAGGACAGGCACCAGTCCCCGCTTTCCTGGTACAAACACCGCTGAGAGGAACATCCCAGTTGCCAACCTCCCACCGCGTTGGCGGTGGGGCCCCTCTTCCTGTCCCGGCCCTGCCTTCACCCCTCACACTCACTGGTTTGCTCACAGGGTGAGCGGAGCGTGAGGACTGTTTTTCCTTAAGGAGCTGATGTGGCCGGTGGGGCAGGCGGGCGGATTGGGGCCCGAGGCAGGGCAGGGCACTGAGCCAGGGCGCTGGGGTGTGGGAGACCAGCCAGGCTCAGGGCACAGGGAGAAGGGACATCCCTGCCGGCCCAGCGGCTGCCCAGCCCCTCCTGCCCGCCTTGGCCTCCAGAGCCGCCCAGTCCTGGGCCACAGGCAGCTCCTGGCTCTGGGTGGAGCTGGACCCCACCAGGTCCTCTGCACCCTCATGAGCTCGGACTGCGGCCGGGGAGGCAGGCGCCTCCGAGTGGGGTGGGCGAGGGCTGAAGGGACCGATAGCTCGCAGGGCGGGCCTGGTGGCTGATAGGACACCCCGAGGGCTCAGCAGCCGCCCTTTACCCGCACCCAGCGCTCTGCGAGCCCCGCCCAGGTCCGGGCCTGGCGCTGCCAGAAAGGTTCGCCCTTGTTCTACCAGGAGGGACCCACCGGCAGCCTAGAACTGAGGGTCCCTGCGGGGCAGGCGGCTCGCACACCTCTCCAGGCCGCGCCCTGCTCTGGCCCTGCCCCTCACCGGCCGCCCCGCCCGGCGTGGCTTCTCCCCGCACAGCCTGGCCGCCCCCAGGCCTCCGCCGTCTCCTGGAGACCCCGTGCCCGACCCGCCTCGCACCAGCCCTGCGCGCCCCTAAAGCCGCTCCTCTCCCGAGGTCCCGCCCAGGACGCCCCCTCGGGTCCCCTGCTCTTCGCCTGGGGCCCCGCCCCTGACCGTCGAGGCCCCGCCCACCACCGGAGGCCCCGCCCCTCCTCCCGGGCTCCTCCGGGCCCCGCCCCGCAGGCCTCACTTCCGGGCGCCGCTCGCCCCGCCTCGCCGCGGCGGCGCCGGCACCATGGAGCGGCAGGTGAGGGCTCGGCCCGCGGTTCGCGCGGCCCCCGCAGCGCGGGCCGGGCCTGACCCTGGTGTGTCCCCCGCGCAGGTGCTGCTGAGCGAGCCCGCGGAGGCGGCGGCGCTGTACCGGGCCCTGAGCCGCCAGCCCGCGCTGAGCGCCGCCTGCCTGGGCCCCGAGGTCACCACGCAGTACGGGGGCCGCTACCGGACGGTGCACACCGGTGGGTGTGGCGGGGAGCCGGTGCGGGCCTCGGGGAGCGGGGTGGGGTGCGGGGCGGCGGCTCGTGTGCGGAGGAAGCCGGGCCCGAGGGCGCGGGGGTGAGAGGGCGCACCCGGCCTCAGGGACGCTGACCCGGGCCTGGTGCAGGCGGCGGGCCTGGAGCCTGGGCGCCCCGTGGGGTGGGGGTGTCGCCAGGAGGCCGTCCTCAGCTCCCCGAGGCTGGGCCTGCACCTGAGCGTCCGGAGGCAGGTGGGGGCGCGCGGGAGCCCCTTGAGCAGCCCCTGCCTCTCCTCGCAGAGTGGACGCAGCGGGACCTGGAGCGCATGGAGAACATCCGGTTCTGCCGCCAGTACCTGGTGTTCCACGACGGGGACTCGGTGGTGTTTGCAGGGCCTGCGGGCAGCAGTGTGGAGACCCGGGGGGAGTAAGTGAGGGAGGAAGCCGGTGGGCGAGGCCCGGGCCTGCGTGTGCGGGCAGGGCTCGGCGGGAGGCCGGGAGCCAGGCTTTGCCCCTGGGGGCACCCTGCCGCCCTGACAGGGCTGATAAGACTGGCGCCGGCCTGGAGCGGAGCCCGTGGAGGCTCAGGGAGGCCCGGGCAGAGCGGCCGGCCAGCGGCCACAGTGGGGCCGGAAGGGCTGCAAGGCGGGTGTGGGTCAGGGCCTCCAGCGTGCTCAGAGGCTGTGGCCGGGCCACGCCGGGTGGGAGGTGACCCTGACCTTCCCCCCGCGTCTCCTCAGGCTGCTGAGCAGGGAGTCTCCTTCAGGCGCCATGAAGGCCGTGCTGCGCAAGGCGGGGAGCGGGGGCTCCGGCGAGGAGAAGCAGTTCCTGGAGGTGGGCGCAGGGCAGCCATGGCCTGGCCCCCTGATTGGCCCTGCAGGGGACCAGGGGGTGGGCAGTGGGGCTCAGCCTGCGCGCCAGGCTCTGCTGGGGCGCAGACAGTCTGATGCCCGCTGTCCCCAGGTCTGGGAGAAGAACCGGAAGCTCAAGAGCTTCAACCTGTCGGCGCTGGAGAAACACGGGCCAGTGTACGAGGACGGTGAGGCGCCGGCTGCGACAGGCAGAGTGGGCAGAGGGGCGGCCACCGCCCGGGGCTCCCCCTGACTGGCCCTCTCACCCAGACTGCTTTGGCTGCCTGTCCTGGTCGCACTCGGAGACACACTTGTTGTATGTGGCAGAGAAGAAGCGCCCCAAGACCGAGTCCTTCTTCCAGACCAAAGCCCTGGACGTCAGTGATGACGACATGGCCGGGCCCAAGAAGCCAGACCAGGCCATCAAGGTGCTCAGGGCCATGGCCAGTCCGGGAAGGCCCTCAGGGCAGCCCTGGGCTCCGTGTGCGCCCTGCCCACCCTGCACCTTGCAGAACTGGGAGGCACTGGCTTCCAGGGGGCAGGGCTGGCCCTGGCAAGGCAGGCAGGGCGCTGAGTGCCTCGTGTTCTCAGGGGGATCAGTTTGTGTTCTATGAAGACTGGGGAGAGAACATGG
This sequence comes from Murina feae, assembly GCA_004026665.1. Taxonomy (NCBI): domain Eukaryota; kingdom Metazoa; phylum Chordata; class Mammalia; order Chiroptera; family Vespertilionidae; genus Murina; species Murina feae. The sequence continues at coordinate 9,172 of PVJC01000094.1, read as the reverse complement.
CTTCCAAAAGCACCCCGGTGCTCTGCGTGCTGGATGTCGAGAGCGGCAACATCTCTGTGCTCGAGGGTGTCCCTGAGAGCGTGTCCCCTGGACAGGTGAGCCCGACTCCACCCACAGCTTCTGGGGCCGGGGCCTGCCTGAGCACCCCCCTGCTCACCTTGCCCCGGGGTCTTGCCCACAGGCCTTCTGGGCCCCGGGAGACACAGGCGTGGTGTTCGTGGGATGGCAGCACGAGCCCTTCCGGCTGGGCGTCCGCTTCTGCACCAACCGCAGGTGAAGGGGGGGAGGGCGCAGAGGGGAGGGCGGGGAGGGGCTGGGCCTTCATGCCGAGCGAGCGTCTCTGCTGGTTTCAGGTCAGCCCTGTACTACGTGGACCTCACGGAGGGGAAGTGTGGTAAGTGCTGGGCCCCCTGAGCTGTACTGACCCGCCTGGCCAGGTCCGGCCAGCCTGAGTGACCCTCCTGCGTCCGTCCGGCCCAGAGCTCTTGTCGAATGACTCCCTGGCCATCTCCTCTCCCCGGCTGAGTCCAGACCAGTGCCGCATCGTCTACCTGCAGTACCCGTCGCTGATCCCCCATCATCAGTGTAGCCAACTGTGCCTGGTGAGCTGGAGGCGGGCGGGGCCTGTGCAAGAGGATGGGGTGCGGGAGGCGCTGAAGTCCAGCCTCGCCTCCCCACGGGCCCCTCGTGGGCCTCCTGCTCTGGGTGGAGGGGTGGGTGAGTCCTGCCGGTCTTCTAGGCAGGGCCTGGGGCTGCCAGTGCCGCTGGGCAGAGGGCTGTGCTCGGTGGAGACTCGCGCCTGGAGAGCAAGCTCCGGGTGCAGGAGCCCCGCCCTTTGCCAGTGGCACGTGGTAGGCTCTGCGAGGGGCTGTGTGCTGAGGCTCTTGCCCAGGACGGGCCCCAGAGAGAGGGAGTCAGAGGCCCTTCCAGACAGCGGCCAGCGCACCAGGAAGGAGGCACAGAGCTCCTCTCAGGCCTCCCTTCCCAGGGTCACCCTGAGGGCACCGCCAGCCCTTCGGCCTAACTGTGCGTTCCCTTGCAGTATGACTGGTACACCAGGGTCACCTCGGTGGTGGTGGACGTGGTGCCTCGGCAGCTGGCAGGTAAGAGGCATGGGAGGGGGTCGGCGGAGCCTGTGGTGTTTTCCTGCCATCTGTCACCCCTGCGGGGCCAGCCCACGCGCAGCCTCCACGGGGAGCAGGGCCAGTGCCACGGGAAGGGTCCAGGTGGAGGAAGTCAGCCGGCGCAGCGCCGTGGGTCCGAGCGGTCACGCTGCAGGGGGCGGAGGGGGAGGATCGCGTGCCCGCCCGCAGCTCCCAGTTAGATTTCTCCGGGTTTCCCAGCGGCTGCCTGGAGCCCCTGCTGCTTCCGGGCTTCCAGAACCTGCACTAGGGCCGCCTTGTCCCACCCCCACCCCCACCCCCACCCCCAGCCCCAGCCCCGCCCAGGCCCAGCCCTCCATCAGCAGGCACCTGGGAGGGTGCTCTGGGCTGACGGGCTCGGTCCCAGTCTCGGTGCTCAGTCTCCTTGGGACCCTGGGCCACCCCAGGGCCTGAGCGGTGAGTCTTCTCAGGCCACTGGTCAGTCCAGGCGCCCAGTGGGTAAGGGCACCTTTCCTCCCCTCTGGCTGCAAGGACGCAGCTGGGTGCCTGGCCTGAGGCCAGCTCTGCACCTTATGCAGTGCCCTGACCCCTAGGCTTCCCTGTCTCCGTCCGTGGAGGGTGGTCACCTGCTTTCCTTGCAGCATTGATAGCGTGAGGGTTAAATGAGCCATGATGATCAAGAGCAGGATGGCCCGGCGGGCGTGGCTCGGGCTCCATGAACCAGGAGGTCACGGTTTGAGTCCCGGTCAGGCCCGGGTTGTGGCCTCGATCCCCAGCGCAGGGCGTGCAGGAGCCGACCCATGATTCTCTCTCATCCTGATGTCTCTTTCCCTCTCCCTTCCGCTCTGAAGTCAGTAACATTTTAAAAAGAGCAGAGTTCCTCTGCCCGCTGTGCCAGGCCCCTCTCGATGCTCTGTGCCCTCCTGCGTCAGGGGTGCCCCCCCGCAGCCAGCCTGAACCCCCCTCCCCCCGCACTCACCTCCCGCACTCGTGGACGCAGCCCCTGCTCCTGTCTCCGCAGAGAGCTTCTCTGGCATCTACTGCAGCCACCTGCCACTGGGGTGCTGGTCAGCGGACAGCCAGCGAGTGGTTTTCGACTCTGCTCAGCGCAGCCAGCAGGTGAGGGGCCCTGACTGCTGAGAGGCAGCCGTGACCCGCCCCTGGGCCCAGGGCCCTGCGTCTGCTCACCACTGGCTGCAGTACTGGCTACCAGGCCTTGCCCGCCTCTAAGGCCCATCCTGGCTTCACTTGTCCTTGGGGCTCTGGCTGCCCTGGTGGTCCCCGGTGCCATCCTTGATCGTGGTGCTCTGTAGCAGCCACGATAGCTTCCCTGGCCTTCATCCCCCGAGACACAGCATCACCCCTCTCCCAGGCATCTCCGGCTTGGAACAAGGGGGCTGGCACTGGGGGCCCTAAACCCTGTACGGGGAGTGATAGAGGGGGCAGAGGCATTCCTCCAGGGCTTGGGTGGGGACACCCACAGTGCCAGACCCCTGTTGGGTGTGATACCACGTGGTCCAAATTCTGGCTCAAAGGCAGCCCTCACACTGCCCAGGTCACTCGCACGTTGTGACGGGCTAGATTTGAACTCAGTCCCTCAGGCCTCTCCCTCCTGCCTGAGTAGCTGTCACCACAGTTGCTCATAGCTCTGGTCTGGCTCGGGCTCCCTGAGGGGGGAGAGAGGGGGAGGGCGGGACCCAACAGGGCCCTGGGATTTGAGGCCACACATGGCTCCTTTCTGCTCAGGACCTATTTGCTGTGGACACCCAGGTGGGCACTGTGTCCTCCCTGACGGCTGGTGAGTGGGGGGCCGAGCGGGCCAGCGAGGCCAGAGGTGGGACTGGGGCTTGCGCGTGGGCAGTGGTGGCCCTCGGCCCCTGTGCCACAGTGTGTCCTGCAGCCTTACTGCCAGTGTCACGAGGACCCTGACCAGCCAAAAGCCTGCCTCCCCTGCTCCCCTCCACTCCATCCATCCTGCCCCGCCTCAGAGCGGCCCCACCCTCCGCAGCCCTTAGGCACAGGCAGCTCTGCCACCGGGCCCCCTCCTCTTCCTCTTACAAGCTTCTGCCCTGACTAGACTCCAAGCTTCCGAGGTCTCCCCCAGGCTGCACCTCACCACAAGGCCCCGCTCAGGAGCCTCCTCGGACCCCACTGCCAGGATCTCAGCCCTGGCCCTAGCCTGGTCGCACTCATCGAGTGGGGACGGGCGTGGCATGGGGTCCGGTGTCCCGGGTCTAGCAGCCCCCGGCACAGCCAGTGTCCGATAACAAACAGCAGACTGAGCGAGGCTCACCCAGGGCCGTGTGCACTTGGGGGTCTGGGACGGTCCCACGTGGGCATCCATCCCTTCGCGTCCCAGGGCAGGAAGGCACCTGCTGTCGCACCTCCAGCAGGGACTCTGGCTCCACAGGGAGGGGTGGGAAGGTGGCCCTGCGGGTGCTGAGTGACTCTGCCTTCTGCAGGGGGGTTAGGAGGGAGCTGGAAGCTGCTCACAATGGACCGGGACCTCATGGTGGCTCAGTTCTCCACGCCCAGCCTGCCCCCGAGCCTGGTGAGTCCTGGCGACCCCAGACCAGGCCAGAAAGAGGGTCTGTGCGGGCAGAGCCCCCGGGTCAGAGCGTTGGCCAGTCTGCTGGTCAGCAGCGGGCCCCAGCAGTGTGGTCTGAAAACTGCCAGCTGGGGTCTGCCCTGCGCAGAACAGGCTCCTGGGGCCACGCCCCAGCCTCTGGCTGAACAGAGCGAAGGGAAACAGCGCCTCGAAGCTGAGGAGGGGGTGTGCGTGCCTTTGTATGGACCAGCCCACAGTGGGCGTCCATGCCACACCCGCTGGAGGGGGAGAAGGCTCAGCGTTGAGAAAGCTGCCCCCCTCCCCTCTGAGCAGAGGTGGATGGGCAGGGAGGCATCCAGGCCTGTGACACACCCTTTCCCCTTGGCAGAAAGTTGGGTTCCTGCCTCCCCCGGGGAAGGAGCGATCGGTGGTGTGGGTGTCCCTGGAGGAGGCGGAGCCCATTCCCGACATCTCCTGGGGCGTCCGGGTGCTGCAGCCGCCCCCAGAGCAGGAGAACAAGCAGTACGGTGAGCCCGGGCGGGGCCCCCTTTCCTGCCTCCGGCTTCATGGGCGGTCTTGGGATTCCCTCCAAGAGGCTTTTCCTTCCCCTCTGGGTACCTGCTCTGGGTGTCAGCGTGGAATCCCCAGGCCCCTAGGCGGCCTGTGACCGGACCTCCTGATTGCGGCCCTGGGTCCGTGTCGCTGTGTGGGCGGGGTCAGGCCTGTTCTGCAGGTCAGCCCCGCCGGCCCTGCTGACTGTCGCCTCTCCCCACAGCTGGCCTTGACTTTGAAGCGATCCTTCTGCAGCCCAGCAACCCTCCCGACAAGACCCAGGTGCCCATGGTGGTCATGCCCCACGGTAGGCACCTGGCCCAAGCCCCTGCCCACCCGCCATCGCTCTGGGCCAGCTCTTCACCCTGTGCTCCCGCCCGCAGGGGGCCCCCATTCATCCTTCGTCACTGCCTGGATGCTGTTCCCAGCCATGCTTTGCAAGATGGGCTTCGCAGTGCTGCTGGGTGAGGGACAGGGCTGTGGGGGGCGGGCGGGCCTGGTTTGTACAGGCACCTTAGGTACCATCCTGGCTCCATGGTGAGGTGGTAGGAGACTCACTGGGCCTCCCAGGGAAGGGAGTGCTCACTGGGCAGCAGCCTCGAATCTCTCAGCCCCTCCCCCAGCCGTCTGTGCAGCTGCCCCCAAGGCCGACTTCACAGATGGGGGGACAGTGTCCAGGGGCCGGGAATGTCACTTGACCCCGTCTGGTCCCTTCCTGGCCGCCAGTGAACTATCGTGGCTCCACGGGCTTTGGCCAGGACAGCATCCTCTCCCTCCCTGGCAACGTGGGCTACCAAGATGTGAAGGACGTCCAGGTAGCAGGGGCTGGGCTTCGCCTCCGCTCAGGCTGGGGGGGGCAAGGAGGGTGGGCATACCCCCCTGCAGCTGGGCTGGCAGCGGGCTGAGGTGCACTCCCCCGCCCTGTAGTTTGCCGTGGAGCAGGTGCTCCAGGAGGAGCACTTTGACAAAGGCCGAGTGGCCCTGATGGGTGGTTCCCACGGCGGCTTCCTCTCCTGCCACCTGATTGGTCAATACCCGGACACATACAGCGCCTGTGTGGCCCGGAACCCCGTGATCAACATCGCCTCCATGTTGGGCTCCACTGACATCCCTGACTGGTGCGTGTGCCCTCTCCCTGCCCTTGCCCAGCCCAGCCCGTACCCACGGCGCCCGGCCCACGAGCTGTAGGCCTTGGTCTCCCGCAGGTGCGTGGTGGAGGCGGGCTTCTCCTACAGCAGCGACCGCCTGCCTGACCTCAGCATGTGGGCGGAGATGCTCGACAAGTCGCCCCTCAAGTACTCCCCTCAGGTACACAGCCCCCCGCCCCACGTGCTGTGACCCATGCAGAGCCTGGCCCTGCTCACCCTCGCCCTCACCCCCAGGTGAAGACGCCGCTGTTACTGATGCTGGGCCAGAAGGACCGGCGGGTGCCCTTCAAGCAGGGCATAGAGTATTATCGTGCCCTCAAGACCCGGAATGTGCCTGTGCGGTGAGTGCAAGGCAGCCCGGAAGCTGGCAGGCAGGGGAGGACACCCCCCCAACTTCAAACATTCTTGCCTGTCCCCCACAGGCTCCTGCTGTACCCCCAGAGCACCCACGCCCTGTCCGAAGTGGAGGTGGAGTCGGACAGCTTCATGAACGCCGTGCTCTGGCTGCGCATGCACTTGGGCAGCTGAAGGCCCACCCTGGCGCCCGTGGTTGGCAGGGCCGCCCTTGGTTCTGGGAGGCTCTTGGGCTCGGTTCGGCTCGGCTCTGGACGGGTGAGCGAGAGCTCAGGCTGTTTGGTTATAATAAATGAGGACGGTCTGGTTCCTGCTGGTCCTCTGTGCCCAGCCCCACCTGGGGGTTCAGAGACCTCAGCCACGGGGACCTCATCTACCTCCGTGTGAGGGGAGGGCACCGCGAGGGGTTCACCCATTGCTGTCCTGGCCAACGGGCTCCCCCAGGCCAGCGCCCTCTGCTGCAGCCCCTTCGGTTAGCAACTGCCTACAACCACCCTCAGTGGGGGCCTGGGAGGTCCTGCCCTTCCACAGCACCCACAGGCTGAGGTGGTCCGAAGGGCATCTCGCCCACCCAGGGTATGCAGGGCCGAGCCCCCAGGCCCGAGCGAGGAGTTGCCAGTTCATTCCCTGGAAGCAGAGACGAAAGCACCCCCGGCTTGCGTGAGGAGGAAAGGCGGCTTTATGTCCCACAGGAAGCTCCGTCCCTCCCAGGACAGGGCCTAGCCCAGCCGCATGACCTTGTAAATCCAGTCCACAAACACAGAGACGCGCATGAAGACAGCAGGCCAGCGGGGCCGTGCGCACACGCGGTTGGGGATTATAATTCCCTCCAGGACCCAGCAGTCATGGGTGAAGCAGGCGAGTGGGCCCCCGTAGTCGCCCTGATGGGGGAGACGGGGTGAGGGGCCTGTGCCAAGGAGGGACTAGCCCCCTGGAGATGAACCAGTCCAGGTTCAGCTTTCCATACCCACCCCGTGGCCCGGGCTCCGCCACCCACCTCACAGGCGCCCACAGGGGCCAGCAGCCCCTTGGTGCACATCTCGTTCTCCTGGACGCGCCCGCGGTACTTGACGTTGCACTCCTGGTTGGAGATGACGTTCAGCAGAGCCACGTTGAGGACCGAGTTGTTCCCCGTTCCTAGAGCGAAGGGAGCGAGGCCTTGGAGTAGGACCACGCCCCGTGTGTGGTCCATGCCCTGCACCCCTGCACCCTGCACCATCTTACCTCTGGTCTCACCCCAACCTGCAATCTCACACTTGGTCCCCGGAGGCACCACATACTGCTCAGGGGGCAAGCAGATCAGGGCCACGCGCTGGTTCAGGGTTACGGGTCTTTGGCAGAAATGAGGGCGCTCAGGGCCTAAGGCAGAGAGGCCCGGCCCCACCTCACTGCCCCGGACTTGGCACACACCTCTCCAGCTTGAGCAGGAGCAGCTGGGAGTCGGAGGGCCCACACACCATCTTGGCCACTGAGACCTTCTGCAGGCCTGGCTCCTGGGGCTGCGGGTTCTGGAACATGGTGCCCAGCCATACCTCATAGCCTACGAGAGGCTCATGGCTGGTGGACAAGCTACCCAGTCAGGACTCACGGTCCGCTGCCCAAGGCCCCCGTTGGCTGGCCTGGGGAAGGTGGCCAGGGGGAAGATGAGGCAGGGCGATGGGACTGGGCGGGTCCCCGAACCCAGGGAAGGCTCACCAGGAGGGGAAGCACTGCTGCGAAGTCAGCACCCACTGCTCCTTCACCAGGGAGCCCCCACAGAAGTGCTGGCCGTGCCTGGAGGAGGGTTGGTACAGGGACCCGTGAGGCCTGGCACAGGGGTGAACCTGCCACCTCTTCAACTAGAACCTCTGGAGCCAGGACAGGTTCCCACCCTCCCGGGACCCGGACCCGCCCCCTGAGGGTGGGGGCGGGGCTGTGCAGGCTATTGGGCCTCACCGGTTGCGCAGGCTGACCGTCCAGGGTGAGTTCCCAGGCTGGCCCCCCACCACACGCAGCCTGGAGGGATGCTGGTCCTGGCGGAGCACCCTCTTGCCACACTTGTCAAACAGCACCTGGTCTGGGGGCATGGTGGGCCCGATGTGACTCCTGCTGCGGGCAGGTGGGAGACAGGCTGGGCACCCCCACCCCTGCCTGGTTTGTCTGTACCTGGGGGCTCTAGGATGGACGGTGGTTGGTCCTCATCTGAAAGAGTTTAGAAAACCAGCCTTAGGCTGTGGGTTGGGAGGTAGGGACAGGGCTGGGGTTAGGAGCAGGGGACGGCCCCGCAGCTCACCGCAGCGCCGCAGCGCACAGTAGTCGAAGGGAATCCTCGCGTCTGTGGTGTAGCACCAGGGCCCGTGGCTGTCCCCGTCGGGGTTCCTGCAGAAGTTCTCCTCCAGATGCGCGTGGGGGGCGGAGGTAGGAGTGAACCTGGCGGAAGGGGGAGCACATTCATAGAAGGGCCCAGCGCCCTGACTGGCTCCAGTTTGGGTTCGGGCCGGAAGTGCCCACCAACTCACTGCGACTTGTGCGGCGCGTCCGCGGACCAGGGCTGGCACGGGACGCCCTTCCGCGTCTTGCTGACCGAGCCGCGGTACTGCTCCCCGGTGCCGTAGTAGCAGTCTGCAGCGGGCAGGCGGGGGCTGCGGTCAGCCGGTTCTCTCCGAGCCCCGCGGCCGGCGCCTCCAGTCCCAGCTGCGGCCTTACCCTCGGGGCGCACGTCGTCGGTGCAGCGCCGGATCTGGTAGCAGAAGGCCATCCGCATGCCAGGCCGCGTGGTGAAGCACCAGGGCGCCTCCGAGCCGTCGGGGTTTCGGCAGAAGTTCTCCCTCAGGTCCCTGGGCAGTGGCTCCGCTCAGTGCGGTGGGTCCCAGCGCATCTTAGGCGGGAGCCATGCCCCAGACGCCAACCCAGGCCACGCCCCCAACACCAACCCAGGCCACGCCCCCAACACCAACCCAGGCCACGCCCAACTCTCCCGCCGGAGCCGCCCCAGCGACGGTCGCCCGCCCTCTCACTTGCACGCGTATTTCTCGGGCGCGAAACGGTGCTGATGCGGGCTCTGCGCGTCCCAGCGCTGGCAGGGCACGCCCGCGGCGGTGGTGTTGGCCGTGCCCCGGTAGCCCTCGCCCTTCCCGCGGAAGCAATTGAACGTCGTAGCTGCTGGACGCGGCTGCACCTCGGGCCCTTGGAAGAACCGAAGCCGGTCGGAACTCGAGCCAGAACCGAGACCCAGGCTAAGGCTGAGGCCCAACTCAACTTCCGCGAGTCCCCTGCCAGATCACGCCCAGCCCCTTCCCCAGCGAGGCCACGCCCCCACATTCTCAGGTGCCCAGCCCCTCCCCTTCCCCAGAGAAACCACGTTCCCAGGTGCCCAGCCACTGCCCCATCGAGGCCACGCCCCCACTTTCCCAGGTGCCCCTCTCCCAGCGAGACTACGCCCCCACTTTCCCAGGTGCCAGCCCCGCCCCTTCCCCAGCGAGGCCACG